>JAWDGP010001179.1:0-270000 GCA_033675545.1 Elysia crispata | reverse complement strand
CTTTCAACTAACTCACTTTCCATTCTTGGCTCTCTCTCTCTCTCTCTCTCTCTCTCTCTCTCTCTCTCTCTCTCTCTCTCTCTCTCTCTCTCTCTCTCTCTCTCTCTCTCTCTCTCTCTCTCAAACTTTCATCCCTGTTTTCCACTACCAGTCTCTCTCTAAATCTCTCTTAGCGTTCATATTTATTTTTAACCCCCTGGCAACCCCGCTCCTAAAAGAAAGCAAAGGACCCCGTTCTTTTAAATCAATCGTTTGGTACAAACAGAACACAACATTCAGCAGCCCACGCTTACAACAGCGAAACAAACTTTCACAGAAACGCCTTAGGAATTAAACCTGGACTGCCCGCATGCTTTCATGCCTTTCTTGAAAAAGATAAAAAAAAAAAAAAAAATAAAAAACACTTGAATACACGTATATCGTGAAAGCAAAGAAAAAGCAATATTCCTGAAACCTTTTTATACTGGCAGCATGAACGAGGTATCGGAGAAGCGTGCAGAATACGTTTCCCAAGCCTGTTCAGTTACATGAAAAGCTTTTATACAATAATTATATACAGGAAATGTTCCTCGCAACTGACTAACCAAATTTGACATGCGAGCGACTTCCTTCGAATTACTTTGAAAAAAAAAAAAACGGGCGGAAAAACCATCAAGTTAGTGGGCATCTAAGAAAATATGAAAGAGAATTACTAATGTGAATTGACTTCATGGTAAGAGTAAGTTTATTCTTCGTGGGTCGATCTCATCTTAGAAAATGTAAATGAATATTGTTCATGTCATGTCAAATACTCTCTCTCTCTCTCTCTCTCTCTCTCTCTCTCTCTCTCTCTCTCTTGTTGCACCAAAACCATCAGCATTCCCCGATAAAAGTAACATCTCGCGGAACTGATTGCGAGACATTCAGTGCGCTGCGCGGCTGTTGAAACCCTTCAGAGTGTCCTAACCGTACAAGAAACTGGAGAATGCCACTTTCACCTAGCGCTGGGATACCGATCAACATTCACTCATTCAGCACAAGTGTAAGCTTCTCTGGCTCTGTTATAGAACGTAACTTCTTCGTCATTAGGTGAAAAAAATCCAACGGGGGCTCGATATTTAGCTTTTCCAAAACGTAATCTTAGCTCTAAAACCATTTGCCCTGGTGGGATTGTGGAACCATATGAACAGTGTATTCACCTTGAGGATATAGCCGAGCTAAGGAACTTGTTGGTTACTATTTTATAATAATGAACAAAGTTAACGGAAAAAAGGGATGGGGGAACACAAACAAAAGGAGGACGGGAGAGAAAGAGATAGACAGAGAGACAGAGGAGAAAGAGGAAGGGGTGAGGGGAGGCTAGAATAAGGAAAATATTGAACTGAGATAACACCACAGCAGCGGCAGCAGCAGTAGTACTAGTACTGTAAGTTGTTGCAGACGTTTTACAATTGCAGAAGGAAAAAAAAATGACATGACTTCTGCTAATATGCACGTGGTTCATACTCCCACCTCCCCCCCCCCCCCCCCCAACCCGCCTCCTCTTATCCTCTCCAGCGGTCGCATACCCCCCACGCTGGACCTTCCACAGCCCAATAAAAACTGTGATATTGATCTGAATGACAAAACAGAACTAATTCCACAAATTGAAGCCTCACCACGGCTACAAAAAGACACACAATGTCAGCCGCATTCATTGTCTCGATGGCTTTTGTTTGTTTGTTTGGACCGAGGGAATCAAACCAAAATGCATAAATGAGAAAGTAAAATAATAGGGAAAAATACACACATATACAACGAACACAAAAACCTATTACCGCCCTAAAACAAAGACACCAAAAAGGAACATAATAATAATAATAATAATAATAATAATAATAATAATAATAATAATAATAATAATAATAATAATAATAATAATAATAATAATAATAATAATAATAATAATAATAATAATAATAATAATAATAATAATAATAATAATAATAATAATAAACTTATAAGAAGAAGAAGAAGAAGAAGAAGAAGAAGCAGAAGAAGAAGAAGAAGAAGAAGAAGAAGAAGAAGAAGAAGAAGAAGAAGAAGAAGAAGAAGAAGAAGAAGAAGAAGAAGAAGAAGAAGAAGAAGAAGAAGAAGAAGAAGAAGAGGAGGAGGAGGAGGAGGTGGAGAACTTCATCAGTTCGATGATACCAAGAACATGTGCGCTGAAACAAGTTTGTGCCGAAGGTTAATAAGTGAGTGAGGTTGAAAAGGGTGAGAAAGAAGAAGGAGGAAATGGTGAAAAAAAAGGGGGGGGGACGATTTATTAGCGATTCATTTATCGGGAAATGAAATATTACAATAAAGAAACAAAGTAGAAGACATAGGCCAGGGACTGTGCAATGAGGGAGACGGCCGGGCTGATGAGAGCGCGGATAAAGATTGACGAAGAGCGAGAAAAGGGGTTTGGAACAGAAAGAGATGGAGCAAGTATAGAGACAAACTAAATCAACAAAAACATATAAAATTTGAGGGGCGAGAGAGAGAGAGAGAGAGAGAGAGAGAGAGAGAGAGAGAGAGAGAGAGAGAGAGAGAGAGAGAGAGAGAGAGAGAGAGGTGGGGATATTTGCAGTGTCGCCAAAAGTTAAGAGCTACATTGGAAAGATTCCTATCTTAAGATCAAACAAACTAACGACGCATAACACTTGGAATTTTGGATTGATGACAAGTAAACGTCGCTAATACAATTTCTCCGCCCCCCCCCCCCCCCAACTCCATTACGGCCTCAATGGAAGTATTGTGAAGTCTAAAAGTATACCGACTCCAGCAAAGGATAATCACACAATAATCGGTCACGGTTTTTTTTTTTTTTTTCATTCTTTTATTTTTTTCTTTTCTTTCATTGACAATCAAATTCAATTCTTTATACTGCTTTCTATTTCTTTCAGGAGCACAATTTGGACTTCTGTCAGGTCCGATTGCATAATCTTACCAGGGTCTACTTCGTTTTGAATTCGAAAGAAAGATTTTGCCCATCTTTATTCAGCAGAGACGTTACTTTGTTATGACTCCTCCTCTCAACAACAAGTTAATACTCAGTTCCAAAAGAGTAACTTATTAATATCATGCATTTTCTTTTAATTTTAAGTCCTTTTAGTGGTAGCACAAGCACTAGGCAACCCACAGCCCCTCAAGAGCCCCGCTTGCTGATCACTCACTTGTCGGAGCTACGAAGCCCCAGTGCTACCCCAATTCCTGGGCTCCGCCAGCGCCACAGGTAAAGCAGAGCCGCTCCGCGACTTGGGTTCACTCCAGTCTGCAGCAGTCAAGCTGTGGGGCCAGCGGGGTAAATCTTGCGGTGTGCCGCGTTTCAGTACCCGCTAGATCGAGGTCTAGATCTAGTAGTCGAATGGAGTAGATAGAAGCAACCCGAGGCGGGGGATCAGGAGGGCGTTACCCGCGCTGCTACATCTTGTAGTACCTACAGCCTCAACGATAATATTATAGTCAGTGTGCCGCCGCCTCAACTCTACATTGATGTTTTTAATCTTCAGTCTTCTTCGTGGAGGGATTCATTTCCATACAGACAAGTGATGCGGATAAAGCTAATAAAGTAAAACTAGAAAATTAAGTAGGTTCGGTCGCAGTTTTGCTAGGATTTACAGCTTGCTCTGAACATGATGATGAGAGTAGAATCCTTTTCAGTTATGTAGTTTAAACCAATTAAAAAAATTACTGTGTGGTGATATTAGCTTAGAAAACAGTGCAGTATAATGTCAAAAGGTGAACCGAGTTTGTTTAGTGGTGTATGTTATAATGCAAAGTTGTACGGAAGAGATGCTTCGTGCACAAAACAGTTTAAGATTAATTTTTTAACTTAAAAAGTGAAAGGAGTGAACACTATAGTCTATAAAGCGGAGATGAGAAACTCACTGTTGATTTCAAGAATAATTTTTTCATGGGAGCCATTTCTTTCTTTTCCCGTAAACGGTTTCTCTACGACTTCGGGTTTTTTTTTTTTTTGGGTTTTTTTTTTTTATTATTTCAAACTAACATCATCCTCTCAGTTGAAAAAAAAAAGATTTTCGTTGCCTTTTCCACAAAAAATAATACGTTTAGAGCATTTTTTGGGCATCCTCCTAATTTTGTTGCAAGCATGTATCTAAGCGAAATCTCGATGATTTCCAAGATCAGTGCTAGACTTGTCACTAACACGGCATGGCGAGAGCGCGAGCCAGGACTACCCCGACCATCTCAAACAGATCTTATTTGGTGAAGTGATGGACAAAACTTGTTGGCTAAACAATAATGAACCTGTGCAATTATTTCAACTTTATGTCATGTCATCTTCTTTCACACAAGCTTTAAAACATTATTCACTTGTAAAATTACTTTCCTATTCACAAGGTGAAATATTACTGAAATATTTTGACACGTGTCAACGAATGTTTATTGTTCGAAACAATTCTCTTGGAGTGAGGGTGCGAGTTCTATTTTCTGAAGAAGAGCACAAATATCGGAGTTTGCACGGATACTTGCTAACCTTAATCCCCTAATGTAAAAACTGGCGGGGGAGGCGAGGAGGGAAGGGGAAATACATACATGGGAACGACTAAGCCAATATTAGCTAAACGAAATAGTTTATGTTTAAGTTGCAGAGGCAACGATTCGAGGGCTGGCTCCATACCCAATGCTCTAACTCTCACAAAGCATTAATTTTCCTTCAAGCTCAAATTGCGTACACCCCAAGATCATTCTTTAAGAATTCTAAACGGCAGCATTGTTGTTAGTCTGTCTGTCTCTCTTTCTCTCTCTCTCTCTCTCTCTCTCTCTCTCTCTCTCTCTCTCTCTCTCTCTCTCTCTCCAGCCTCCATAACCCACTCAAGCACTAGTGATTTTTCTGCTTGAACGTTCCGTTATCGCGATAGTATATCTAGATCTTGAGTTTACGTCTACAAAATTTGAAGATTGAGAGAACTTGTGTCAACTGACGGTAGAGTTTCCCCATTAGTAATTGGACACGACACAGGAATCTATTCTGAAAGCAAACATTGCAATAATGAATGTGGATAGCACCGTGGGTTCGCTTTGCTATAGGGGGTACAAGACACTGCCGAGGGGAGGGGGGACGGGGTCGTCACAGAACATAATAGATATGATGAGAGTGATCAATTTGAAAGCTTGCTTATCTCTTAAAATGTTTTTTGAAATCCACCCATTAATTTTTTTTGTCAGTTATAAACCATTCACATTAATTTTAGGCCATTTCATCTGTCTATCTCACTTCTCTCAATCTGCCCACCCATCTAAACAATCATAAAACAAGCAATCTTCTGTTTCTCTCTAGCAGTTTCAGTTTCATGTTCTCAATTTCTCAGCTAGACAGGTAAACAGATGTTTTACTAGTTCAACTCGTCTGAGGTATCTGGTCACCGTCTCCGCCTGACTTCTCCCACCCCCTCCCTCTTCTCCCTAACCTCTTCATCTCTCCGTGTCAATCAATTTTTTAACACCACTACCAATATCCCAACTGATGGAGCAGCAGCAGCAATTTTGAAGGAAAGCCAATAATAGTCGAAACCACAATGTACATGTTGTGGTAGTAGTAGCAGCAGCAGCAGCAGTATAGTAGTAGGAGTAGTAGTAGTTGTTGTTGTTGTTGTTGTTGTAGTAGTAGTAGTAGTAGTAGTAGTAGTAGTAGTAGTAGTAGTAGTAGTAGTAGTAGTAGTTGTTGTTTTAGTAGTAGTAGTAGTAGTAGTAGTAGTAGTAGTAGTAGTAGTAGTAGTAGTGGTAGGGGTAGTGGTAGTGGTAGTGGTAGTGGTAGTGGTAGTGGTAGTAGTAGTAGTAGTAGTAGTAGTAGTAGTAGTAGTAGTAGTAGTAGTAGTAGTAGTAGTAGTAGTAGTAGTAGTAGTAAGCTGATTATAATTTTGCAGCATGTTACGCCAGCGCAGTGATTGCTTCTCTAAACAACACTCACCCCATGTGGTATTTAAAATGAAATTCTTGTTCTTCCTTAATGAATGTTGTAGGAAAAAAGATAAAAAATCTTGCGTCTTCCTACGGAGGATCGACTCTTTCTAACACTTTTACTAATGGAAACTATATACAAGCTACTAAAAACGATAGACTAAAGCGGGAGCAAAGAGTAGTGTTGTTCAATAAAAGTGACGCCCAGTGAAGCCGATATATTGAACTGTCGTGCTGGCCGTCGATAAGCAACTCCAGCGCTGGTTTTGTTGCTCCATCTATCAAGCTCCTCTAGCGAAGGTCAATGGTTATCGGGCGGGCTGCCTACAGCTACAAGGGACGCCTTCAGAAATACTTCAGGGAAAGGGTAATGGGTCGTGCGTGCAAGGAGAGAGATGGAGATTGAAAGATAAAATGAGAATCAAAGATGGAGAGAGAGAGAGAGAAAGAGAGAGAGAGAGAGAGAGAGAGAGAGAGAGAGAGAGAGAGAGAGAGAGAGAGAGAGAGAGAGAGAGAAGGAGGGAGGGAAGGAGCAGGGGGTTCTGGAGAGACCCCATAACTGTCGTATCTCCAGAGAACGAGTATAATAACCCCACAGGGCTGTTTAGCTGGTTCGGTCAGTTTAGCTACAAACTGTCTATCTATCATGCCTAAGCAATGGATCTTCCCATTTATTATATCCAGCGGTTAAACATCACAGGCGAGTTCCCCCTTCTCCTTCCTCACCGCTCCCTTTCAATATCTCTCTCATGCCTCTTCATCATATCTTCCTTCACCATAGTGCGTTCGTTCTCTCTCTCTCTCTCAACCAATCTCTACCTCTCTCTTTATTTTCATCGACATAGGTAGTGCTCAGAAACCATAAAATGTTGGACACTTATTCATCATAAACTGGTTGGATAAGCACCATACACTTCACTTGAATAGTTCATTCTCACCGTAAGACTCAAGTAGCATAGGATGTTAAACAGTTTGTACGAGCAATCTTTCGAGAAACATGTTCAAAGAAACACTTCAGCATTATTTGTTTGGCAAACAAGCAAATACACAAAATGGCATTTCATTTTCTTCTCGCAGTGAGGTAGTATTGCGTCCCAAAGGAACCATGATTTTACATTTCGCATTTTATCTACTATACTATTAAACTGCATGAATAAAATTAAATTGTCACGTTTGAATGTTTTTTTTTAAAGTTGTCACATATTAATAGATAACTGATCTAGTGTGCCTCGCATAATATGATTATAGTAGTTCTAAAGACCAAAGCTGTCATTTTTTTTTCCAATTCCACGGTGTGACAAGGTGCGCGTGTTGGATCAATTGGACATAACACCGTGCGCAAGTTGTCACGAGCTTTCTTTCATGATTCAATTGAGGAAAGGCCTCCACCGTTAGGAGAAGATTTAGAATTGAGCGGTCATGATGATAATAAGACTTTTTTTTTTTTTTTTAGAAGATCTAAAATAATAATTGTTTGCTTCATATCGACAGTTCCAGAGATTGGCAAGCTTGAGATATTCCATAGCTAACTTGATCGCTTCTAAAATAAAAGATCCTAACCCAGCAGAACAAGGCTTTAATTATAGAGACAATCGTTAAATCAGTTTAGTGAATTTAACACATCAAATCAGTTATTTAGCTTAACAACTGTGCGGAATAACTCCAACGAAAGCTTCAACATGCCGTCACTATGAATAGCAATAGTCTGCATTAAAACACAGATGTTTTTGTAAAGTAACTTATGTTAAGAGAGTAACCGGTCGTTTATTTTTCGACATGATGCTTTGATCCCTTTCCCGCTACCAAAATTTAACATCAGTGAACCGGCAATAAGATTCAGACTGCGCTATTTTATTTTCTGTAAATTAAAAAAATATACACAAAACAGGTGCCAGATAGTACATGCCATCTCATTTTTCGTCTTTAGTTGCCAATTACTTCCCTTGGCGAGTGTAACTTCTAGTGGTGTCACCGTGAGTGCTGCTTGGTGATCAGTCGAAATGTGGTGAGAATATTGACAAGTGTCAGATTGTTACCGTTTATACACTGAGGATATCCTGCTTGGAGATCAGTCGAAATGTGGTGAGAATATTGACAAGTGTCAGATTGTTACCGTTTATACACTGAGGATATCCTGCTTGGTGATCAGTCAAAATGTGGTGAGAATATTGACAAGTGTCAGATTGTTACCGTTTATACACTGAGGATATCCTGCTTGGTGATCAGTCGAAATGTGGTGAGAATATTGACAAGTGTCAGATTGTTACCGTTTATACACTGAGGATATCCTGCTTGGTGATCAGTCGAAATGTGGTGAGAATATTGACAAGTGTCAGATTGTTACCGTTTATACACTGAGGATATCCTGCTTGGTGATCAGTCGAAATGTGGTGAGAATATTGACAAGTGTCAGATTGTTACCGTTTATACACTGAGGATATCCTGCTTGGTGATCAGTCGAAATGTGGTGAGAATATTGACAAGTGTCAGATTGTTACCGTTTATACACTGAGGATATCCTGCTTGGTGATCAGTCGAAATGTGGTGAGAATATTGACAAGTGTCAGATTGTTACCGTTTATACACTGAGGATATCCTGCTTGGTGATCAGTCGAAATGTGATGAGAATATTGACAAGTGTCAGATTGTTACCGTTTATACACTGAGGATATCCTGCTCAAATAGCCAGCTCTGACGAGTTACCCTCCGTAAAAAGCTATGGATTAGAGGCAACAATTTTGTGGATTTATCCTTCGTAACAAGCGATGGATTGTAGGCTACAATTCTATGGATTTATCCTTCGTAACAAGCAATGGATTATAGGCTACAATTCTATGGATTTATCCTTCGTAACAAGCGATGGATTAAAGGCTACAATTCTGTGGATTTATCCTTCGTAACAAGCGATGGATTAGAGGCCACAATTCTGTGGATTTATCCTTCGTAACAAGCGATGGATTAGAGGCTACAGTTCTGTGGATTTATCCTTCGTGGCGAACAAAGGATAACATGCGCTATACCTCACGCTGTGTAACAAGCGATGGATTAGAGGGCACAATTCTGTGGATTTATCCTTCGTGGCGAACAAAGGATAACATGCGCTATACCTCACGCTGTGTAACAAGCGATGGATAATGGATTAGAGGCTACAATCCTGTAGGATCACAGGCCGACAAGACAGGTGAGTTGTAGTTATATACCCTTGGATCATATTCTATACCAAATAAAACTAACATTTTGAGATCTGTCGATCAAGAAAAACAAAACGTAATAATCAATGATAGCACCATGCCAATTTCTAAACCAACCCAAAGAGTCTTTCTCACAGGCTATTCCTTTGTCTGGGAAAAATGAAACCAAAACTTTATTTAAATCATTCCTTATAAAACCTGATAAAATCAAAATGGTGATGTGTCCCCAAAGATATATTTTTCTTCTACAACCTGCCAGAACTGTATCCTGCTGAAATCATAACTATTTCTGGCGCCCCCAGGACTTCAGTTCTTCTTGAATATTATATACAATTGTCAATCTTTCTTTTTCCAGGCTTTTAAATACTATAGTATTATCAATCTGCCTTTTCCGCAAACCTAACAACGACCAGAAAGTGTATTAAGTTACACTATAGATGTGACGACTATGGTAAAATGAGGCCCGGTGTAAAGCGTTCATGTTCCTGTTTGTGTTTCTACCCTCGGCACATTAGAAAACCATATCTATCACTCATATATGGCCGGCCTCAAACCTCATTGCATTCCTACTAGGTTGATTTTTTTTTTCTTTTTTTTTTTTTTTTTTTTTTTGGGGGGGGGAGCTTTTTGTGTGAGTGCGTTGTACGATTGGAGAAGATAAAATGATAAACGAATAGAGACAGAGAACTTACTTTAGCCGTCTTTTGTCTGTTTGTTGTTTTTTTTTTTTGTTTTTCAAATGAAGATTCGCAGTGTTCTTATAGTTCCTAACCATGAAAGAATAGTGAGAGCAATCCTTTATTTCTTTCTTCTTCTTGCTTTTAAGAGAACTTCTAGATTGTAAAGATAGACAAAAAACAGATTCATGAAGAGAGAGAGAGAGAGAGAGAGAGAGAGAGAGAGAGAGAGAGAGAGAGAGAGAGAGAGAGTTAGTTTTTGGCGTTCGGCTAAGGTTAATATTCTATTTGGACTTCATCTCTTCTCCCCCCCCCCCCCAACACACACACACAAAGATCGATTAGAAAGATTAATTTTCAAAACTTGTTGAACTGATGCTTAAACAGTTACAGGACAAATATATCACTTCGACACACGGTGCCTGCCCCCGGCGTGTCTAAATAAGCTATAGCTATAAATCTTCCTGTAAAGTATTGAATATTGTGCTCCCCCCATCAAACCAATGCCGGCGGTTTTATCACACGGTCAACACTGTAAAACATTTTAAAATCTTCTCAAACTTTCAAGTCCTGGAGTTATACATTTGAACTAAATCGTCCCCAAGGTGAAAAGAAAAATTCAGCCCGACTCTAGACTGTTCAATCAAGATTTTGCAAATTTGATAAGCTTGTTTTAAAACCATTCTTTACCATTCTATATCTACAATATGTATATGTTTTCATAAAGATAAAATGACAGTTCGGTTTTGTTTTGTTTTTGTTTTTGTTTTTTGTTTTTGTATTTTTGTTTTTTATTAGAGGATATGGTCATAAATGTTATGAAACTGAGTTCGAAACTTCTTTTAACTCAATAAGATTCCTGAAATTGATTTTGATTTCAAGAGAAGTTGATGGGGAAAAAGCACGAGGGATCGAAATAAAACGTGTGGGGGAGAGAGGGGGACACACAGAGAGAGAGAGAGAGAGAGAGAGAGAGAGAGAGAGAGAGAGAGAGAGAGAGAGAGAGAGAGAGAGAGAGAGAGAGAGAGAGAGAGAGAGGATGAAAGCGACGTAGCTGGAGGGCGCAGAAGTAGAAAGACAGGGAGAGACAGACACACCCTAAATACGTTTGAAAAGAAGAAAAAAAATAAAAGCAAAGAGCACGTAAACAACTGATAAATTCATTCTTCAAGGGAGAAAACACATACAAGCAGATTATTCAAGACTGTAATTTTCTTTCATCAGGTGCTTTTAATAGCGAATAAATAATTTAACGGATATAAAAATGAACCATCAAAAGGTAAAATCGTGTCAGCTGAAGTGTTTCGCTCAATAACTTTGGCCGCACCCATCACTCTAGACCTCGCCATCAATACTGCGTGCTGAGCAGCAAGAGAGCCGAAAGAGTTTCGTTTTGTTTTGTTTGGACGGATCTGTGCCAACGCTCTGCATAAATCTGTACTTACAATTCATGACGCCGCATAGAAATCATTCTGTTATTACAAAAGATGCACGTTTTTATTATGATCTCCTTTAGTCTTTTTTTTATTTTCTTTTTCTCTAAGGTAGGGCTATGGATTCTCGCTCATTCCGATGGTAGCAAGACCATCCGGCTTTCGTGGTAACTTATCTTGTCACTTGATCGGGTATTCAGAACTTTTGTCTTAGAAAAAAACTTTAACTGCAAAAGGATTTTTAAAAAAAAAGCAACAAAACAACCTTCAAACAGCTCATTACACGAGATATTTTATCTCTGGCGGTTCTCTTTGGTACAAAGAAAAAAAAAATCTCCGTGTGTTCGGTGGGGAAGGGACGTGTCTCAGAGATGTCGTGGGACTCTTTCCTGGCTGGCGAGAGGAAAAACGTGGGCGCATGTGTGTGTACAGCCCTACAGCCTACAGGGGTGTTACTGTTTAATTGAATTTCCACAATGTTTACCAAGACACGGACGTTCCAGACCCTTAAATCAATTTATTCTCCCTATTCTTCTGCTGTGTCTTTAATAGCAATCCGATTACTGAAAGCCGCCGCCGGCAAACTTGAAAAAAAAAATGACAAATTAAATTTCATATGAAAAGATCGCTTGGCTGCTTTTAATATGGAAATGACGGAGCCAAAGGTAGCCTCTTGAAGTTGAATAATATTGAGTGTAATATAAATAGTAGAGGAAATGAGGACTTACTGTGAACTTTGAAAAGAACTGTCAGTCGGTCGTCGGGGACTGGATGCCTCCAATCTTATGCCGGCCCACGAGGGGGGCACCACTTAAGCTGAATAGCTGGCTGTTAAAAACTACAATAAACTTCTGATATGCATAATAAAACGATAATTTCTTAGACTTGAGGGCGGCCTGGACAGAAGGGTCCAACATAGGTGAGGATAGGGTGAATAATGGTAATAGTGGTCGGGGGAATGGGGGGCAGAACTGAGTAGCAGTGAACGATTTTCGTTGATATTTCATTTACAAGGGGGGGGGGGGGGGGGGAGAAATTAAAATCAGGTACCGGGGTTCTTTGGTGTTTTGTCCTGTGTTGATTCTGTAGCATGAGTGTTGTAGATTTACTCCACTTAACATATTTAACAGTCTACAATTTATGGCTCGCTGACAGCACGAGTTCGATTCCTGGAGATGACAGATTTCTGACTATCTAACAGGGATTGTTTAGAGATTCTACAGTCAAGAACATCATGGCTCCACAATAGATCTGAGAGAGAGAGAGAGAGAGAGAAAGAGAGAGAGAGAGAGAGAGAGAGAGAGAGAGAGAGAGAGAGAGAGAGAGAGAGAGAGAGAGAGAGAGAAGTGGTAGTGGTGGGGGGGGGGGGCGTCAAGGTGACAACTTGTAGGCTGAACTCGGGTTCGAGTAGGAGGGATAGGGCCGGGGCATCAGGACATCAACAAGCGGAGCGGACTTGGGTTCCTACACGATTAAAAAAAAAACAACTAATGCATCCACAAGATGTGTTTTGCTGGTCTATTTTAGGAATTTCCGGACTTGCTTATGTTTTATGTTATGGTAACACCGCGAAGACATCTTGTATTGTGGCGAATCAAGACAAAACTTTGAAGATTGAGTTGAAATTTGAGAGCTATACATTCCAGAGTTTTTTTTGTTGTTTTTCCTGAGATGTGATTAAAATCTCTAATCATCCATTTCAGTGAGAAAGAGACGAACAGTCTCAAAGACGTACAGGGAAAGAGAGTGAGGAAGGTGGACATCCAGACAGACTCATCTTGGACGAAAACAAGGGGGTAGGGGCGGGGAGAATGACGATGAGAAGGAGAGAGGGGGGATGGTGGGTTGTTACAGATTACATATCAGAACGATTGAAACAAAACAAAACAAACAAAAAAAAAACAAAAAACAACCCAATAAACAAAACCTAAGCGGTGAGGTTTGTTTCCCGAGACAGTGCGAGTTGCATCCATCCCAACCTGGCTAAGCTTCCTATTTCGATGCAAATCTGAAACTGTTGCCAAAATAATCCCGATCTCCAGAAGTATGTTGTACATCAACTTAGTTCAACAATCATTGCTACAAGATGGATGGCGCGCAAGACATGAGAAAAATAAGTTCGTTTTTATTTCTTCCTTTGGGGGCGGGGCGTGAGCAATGAAAATAGGACGAGGGAGAAGAGAAAATGAAGCATGGGGCAGGGAGATTGAAAAACTGCGCTTTGAGAGTGATATCGACAAAACTAAAGAGAAAGCAGTGGCGAGAAAGAGAAACAGAATAAACGTGTGAATTCTTTTGAGAGAGAGAGAGAGAGAGAGAGAGAGAGAGAGAGAGAGAGAGAGAGAGAGAGAGAGAGAGAGAGAGAGAGAGAGAGAGAGAGAGAGAGAGAAAGAGAGAGAGAGACGCTATTTCTTTATACATGTAACTAAAATGGAAACTGGTGAAGCACCAACCTACAATCACTTTTATTGCAGCCGTGCTTGTACATTCGCTCTAAACAACATGGTATCAGTGCACTTGTTTTATTTTATTTCTTTCCCCGCTCACGGTGGCAGAAGCCAATAATCGGAAGATGTGTAAACTGGTGCAGCACTCTCTTGGAGAGGACATGTCAAGCACTAAGTCCCAAAGCTTATTATGTGATACGTGAGAGCTAACTGGGAGTAGATTGCAGCTTGAGCTGGCCAATCAAATACACATTTGTCTCGGACCAAAGAAAATACCTGATCGGTGCAAAGATTTTGCTACTTTTATCAGAGCAAAGACATTCACAGATTCAAGTTGTCAAACTACGAAAAATCTAAGAAGAGATTTTTCGTAGGGACAAAATGATAGAACCAGAATTTTTTTAGTTTTAAAAAACTTTAAGAAGTAAAAAGTTGTTCCTTAGAGTGAAGGTCAGTATCGCTGGATTGAAGGAGAAAAGATGTGTATGTCTGAGGGTTTGGGAGAGAAGCTTGAAAGGGACAACGCGGAGATGCAAGAAGGATGAGATTGATAAACAGAGAGAGAGAGAGAGAGAGAGAGAGAGAGAGAGAGAGAGAGAGAGAGAGAGAGAGAGAGAGAGAGAGAGAGAGAGAGAGTGACTGCATCGGTTTGAGATAAGGAGAGATAGAGAGAGAGAGAGAGAGAGAGAGAGAGAGAGAGAGAGAGAGAGAGTGACTGCATCGGTTTGAGATAAGGAGAGATAGAGAAAGCGTAGGGTTTGATACATAATAGACTTCCAGTGATACGGGAAGTTGAGGGGGGAAGGAAGGGGAATAATCCAGAGTGGTTGCTCTAGGAAATAAAGAGCTATAAAGAGCACAAGGAAATGAAGAAACTTTAAGAACTTGGAAAAAGAAAGCCAGTGACAGGCAATTTCCTGCTCTATTGATTTCCAGTCAGCCTTCATCCTAGTTCCCAAACCCCAGCACTCTCTTTTACAGTGCTCTCCCCCTGTTAGACCACAGTCACTTTCAAACCAACATCCACCAAACACCAAATTTATCCCTATAATAGATGTTTTTTTTTTAATGATAAATCAAAAGCAAAATGCGAAGACGGCGTGTATTCCCCTTAGGATATTATAGATTATGAAGAGATCAGAATTGATCGAGAATCTAGACGCGGTTTCAAGCCCTCTAACATTTCAGGGTGAACGCTTTCTTAAAGGATAAAATTACAGCATGATGGTTTACTCATTGTGTCATTACTTCCACTGAGAGACTTGGCAGGCCTTCTAACCAATAGACTATTTACGAGGTCATCATAGAAGACTAGTAATAGTGAACACATTGAGCTCAACTTGTTCTCTTCTCCTTTACTTCCAGGAATTGCTGTTTGTGCTACTATATATCGAGCGTGCTTGCTGGCCCCTATGTGTTGAAGGGTAACGATGAGCACATTTTGCTAACCCCTTCATCACCCAGCGGCATGTCAAGATAGGATGTCTGGCTTGTAGGAGATAGTTCTACCAGTCTCGAGAGGCTTTGTCTGCTCAGTTCGTGCTATCATCAGAGCAAGCCTACACAGATAAAAGTTTCTGTGAACGATCCGATTTTTTTTTAAATTTGAGCCATCGAGTTGTAAAGTAAGGCATCCTCTCTGGAATCTAGAGATTTCGTGTTATGCCATCCTCACATAGATTTGCTGGACGCTCAAGAAAAGACTGTCAAATTAGAACAATGCCCTGATTTGGAGAACGGGCTTGAGTACAGGATAAACCGAAATGTGTCTATCAACCCACCGAGTAACCTCTTTCTAAGCTTACAATCTGGCCACGAGTTTCATATAAACTTTCACTTTCAGAGCTTTCAATCTGGCCACGAGTTTCAAATAACTTTCACTTTCTGAGCTTTCAATCTGGCCACGAGTTTCAAATAACTTTCACTTTCTGAGGTTTCAATCTGGCCACGAGTTTCAAATAACTTTCACTTTCTGAGGTTTCAATCTGGCCACGAGTTTCAAATAACTTTCACTTTCTGAGGTTTCAATCTGGCCACGAGTTTCAAATAACTTTCACTTTCTGAGCTTTCAATCTGGCCACGAGTTTCAAATAAACTTTCACTTTCTGAGCTTTCAATCTGGCCACGAGTTTCAAATAAACTTTCACTTTCAGAGCTTTCAATCTGGCCACGAGTTTCAAATAACTTTCAAAGCAAACAATCCATCCACGAATTTCGAATAAACGCTCGGAGCTTTAAATCTGAACCCGAGTTTCAAACAACTTTCAGAGCTTACAATCTGACCATGAGTTTTAAATAACTTTAGAGCTTACAATCTGACCATGAGTTTCAAATAACTTTAGAGCTTACAATCTGACCATGACTTTCAAATAACTTTTAAGCTTACAATCTGACCATGAGTTTCAAATAACTTTAGAGCTTACAATCTGACCATGAGTTTCAAACAACTTTAGAGCTTACAATCTGACCATGAGTTTCAAATAACTTTAGAGCTTACAATCTGGCCACGAGTTTCTACGTTAGCATCTTTTCTCACTTGTATCAAGACGCAGTTTAGAATCGGTCT
Source organism: Elysia crispata (assembly GCA_033675545.1). Classification (NCBI taxonomy): domain Eukaryota; kingdom Metazoa; phylum Mollusca; class Gastropoda; family Plakobranchidae; genus Elysia; species Elysia crispata. The sequence goes on along the minus strand of JAWDGP010001179.1, from coordinate 253,761 downwards.
GAAATGCTTACAATTATGTCGAAGGGAACAAAATCTAGAGTAAACTGATTGCTATCCCTCATGACAGAGATATAATAGAAATTCTAGACTGCTCATTACTGGATTAGAATTGAATTTCTTTCTTATTTCTCACAAACAACTCAAAAAAAGAGAAAGGATGAACATCACAGCTACATGTTCTGCCTTTAGGAAACGCTTCCAAGCTTCAGGAACTGTCGGCCCAGGCATCTCATTCAATAGCAACAATCATAAACTATTTCGTTTCAGGCACAAAGTGCAGAGAAAAGTGAACAAAATAACCGTGAACATCCATGAGGCATTACTAACTCAATACGGAGACAGTCATTATAAAAAAAATAATAATTTAAAAGAATAATTAATATGAAGAACCTCTAAACAACTTATTAGGACACAAGAAACCCCGCCTTGTTCATAAAGTAATTGAACCACTTTCAATACACACAAATGGAAGCAATGCCAGTTCGTTTCCCGAAACAAAATGATTGCAAGTTCAAACTTTCTCTTCCAATCTGCTTTCTTTACCAAACCTATTGCAGCGCGATGTCACGAATAGTTTCTGTTTTTCCTCTGTGACTTGAAAGCAGTTCCATGTGAGCATGATAGCCTCCTAGTGAAAAAAACATCGTTTTGATTTTGTTTTAGGCGGGGACAATCCGGCATCCTATACAAACGGCATTTGTTTTCGGTATTTACTTGGACCATTAAAAAAGGCTTCAAATAAAAATTTTCAAAAGAAACCTACGCCCTCTTCAGCCCCTCAAATGACCTTAGCGGGACTTAAAATACGGACCCATACAAAACCAGAAAGATTAAATGAAAAATGATCAGACACGCGAACTGAATAAAAATCTCGCGATCAGGACGGAATCTGCAGACATAAAAAAATCATAATCATCGTGATGACCGTTATCGTGCCCGACACAAACCGGCGCTGCCCCTCCAAGGATCAATGAAGCTTCGTGGCTTACTTCTTTTAGTTGCTCCTGCTCCACTCGCGTGTGCTTTTTGCTGCTAATGAGAATCTGATTGTGGTTGTTTTTATGTTGTTTTTTTTGTGTGTGAGTGATGGAAAAGGGGGGGGCAGAAGACCTCACTCACTGGTGGAAACAAGTGCACACAAACATATGCATACTGAAACACTGTGCATTACGAGACATACAAACATGATATACCGGTAGTGACAGGCACATACAAAATAATCCTCTGCCCCACAGTATACCACACACACACACACAAAAACACTATCTTAAATGGCGCATACAAAATACCGCTACGTCACCACCATATAACAGCAAATATTTTACCATTGACATCATTGACATCCAGGTACGCCTACATATAGGTAGACATATATACAGCATAGATATTACCATCATGTGAAGCCTTTATCATGCCTTATACATACACGGCTCTCTCATGTCACAGTAGACATTAGATGACTCCATGTCACCATCATATGACATCAAAACCCACTCATACACACAGATCACATACTCATCTCTGGCTGGCTCTCTCTCTCTCTCTCTCTCTCTCTCTCTCTCTCTCTCTCTCTCTCTCTCTCTCTCTCTCTTTCTCTCAACCCCCTCGACTCAGCCAACCTGTCGTGCCTTTCTTAAGTCCAGTTTTCTTCTCTATTATTTTGCCAACCATCTATTGATGTATTCAATTTCCAACCCACATCGTACTTCAAATGCCTATGGAGTTTTTTATCATCACAAATATTTGCTTCTTGGCTTACCTATGGGCGATCCAACCTGTAGCTCGGTCTATCGACCACCGTATCTTTACAGGGCACATCCTTCTCACAAACTGAAGGATGAAAGGGAAAATAGCTGGGAGCTGGAAAACCCTGCATCATTAAGTTTTCAGCACTGGCATTGGATTTCATTCCATCTCTTTTATACTAAATTGCTGTGCGCGGTAATTTCCTTATTTTTTTTCTATTCATTGACACTTTTTTTTGTTGTTGTTGTTATACTTTATACATTGCGTTCTTTTCATAGCTGAACGAGTGGTTAGGGGTTGTGAAGGAGATGAAGGATTCGTTCATCAGTCATTTTTTCCCTATCGAATTGCAAGAGGGAGGGGGGAAGAACACTTTCTATCTTTCGTTCTATACATGTATTTCTTTTTAGGCACATAACTATCGAATACCAGTGTGTGTGCCTCATTATCGCCAGTTGTACCGGCAACATTGATGGAAACAGTTGGGATTTGAAAACCTTTCACGGTCTGAACATCTCTTGGAGTTATCTCGATCTAGATCTAGCTAGATCTAATATTGCCGTGGCGCAACTCCATAGTGCCGTCTCCCCCACACACCCATCCCCTCAAATCACTTGTCACATTTCCCTACACCGAGCAAAACGAGATTCACTGAGAAACCTCATTAGCGCAGTTTGGCTTGAGGGACTTTTAAAATGGAGGAAATTAGAAACAGCACGCTGACATGAGGAGTTAACCAAGAGAGAGGGGAGAGAGGGCGGAGATGAAAAGGGGAGGGTGGTGACAGTGGACTGATTGCGATCCAGGAAGGCAAATGGAGGGGGGGGTAGAGAGAGAGAGAGAGAGAGAGAGAGAGAGAGAGAGAGAGAGAGAGAGAGAGAGAGAGAGAGAGAGAGAGAGAGAGAACGCGCCTGAGGAGCGCATGGATGAGAAAAATAGAGAGAAAACTAAAGAGGGAGAGACACATAGACAGACATAAAGTATATTTCAATTAAAACAGAATATGTAGGTTCTTCTCGTTTTCACTTTTTCTCAGATAAAACTTGCCGTTATTTCCCCGGTTCTGAAACTCCATTTGGAAGCGAGCACCACAGACCCCATTAGCGGGATGTCGACTTCTATCTCATTACTTTGTTTACAATAAACTAAAACGTGCGCGGCTGATGTTCCTGTAGCTATTTACTGCTGCCGCTGGAACCCGAGAAATGGGAGATCTGATGGAGGAGAGAGAGAGGAGCACAAGTGGAAACTCTGGATCTAATCTACATCTCTTTCCAACGTTTAAACAATGAAGCATGCATTTGGTACGATAAGATAGAAATGATCGTGAGTTTACAACGCCACTGAATGATGGGAAGAGCACTAGCTTAGATAGGACAGAAAATAAGGAGGAATAAAATATCCTGCGTTTGTAGATACAGTTTCTTGATCTAGCGCGTTAACAAAGAATGAGAGTAGGTAGGAAGTGGGAAAAATAGAGGGAGAGAGAGAGAGAGACATATATATATATATATATATATATATATATATATATAGAGAGAGAGAGAGAGAGAGAGAGAGAGAGAGAGAGAGAGAGAGAGAGAGAGAGAGAATTACCCAATTTATTGAATAGTCTTATACATGTATATTTTTAATTACTTGAGCATTTTACTGTTTCCATAAAAATAAAAAAGGCTGATAGAGAACTTCGCTGATTTAAGCCGTTTTGGCACTGATGTGCTCACCCTCTGATTCGCTGCTGTCTTTGATACCTAGGACCGATCTAGGACCGGTCCAGGACCGATCCAAGATCCACCCACGACCCATCTACAAGCGGCCTATGAGTGTGACCCATCTAGGACCTTTCCAAGGAGCGGTCCAGGACCGCTCTAGGACTATGTGGCGCACGGCAGGACCAAGCCAAACAAAAGATAAGCCACTGTACTCACTCCCCTCGCATTCCCGGTTAATGCCAACATTACTTATTGATAGCCCTAGGTTGGAGTCCCCAGTAATATGACCTGCAAATAGGATGGATCTTTCAAATCTTACTGCCACGTTGACAAAGGCAGAGTCCATTATCTCTAACCTTGGATTTCTTTTTCTTTTTTTTTTTTTAAACTGTGTTGATTTATTTTTATAAGTTTCGATAACTATAACCGCCAGGTGAAGGCGGTGAGAAGGGGAGGGGTTGATGAGGTTAGATCGGTAATTATGGATATCGGGATATACATGTAGATATTAAAAGGGAGATGGTGCACAGAAAGGTAGAAGGGGAAAGGGGGGGGGGGAGAGAAAGAGAGTGACACCGACACGTGAGAGAGGGAGGGAGGGAGAGAGAGAGAGAGAGAGAGAGAGAGAGAGAGAGAGAGAGAGAGAGAGAGAGAGAGAGAGAGAGAGAGAGAGAGAGAGAGAGAGATATCCATACACCCATAAAATAGACCGAGCCAATGAGATACATTTCCACGGGTTGGCAAACTTTTTATACGGTACAATCAGACAAAATCCTAGTGATCAAGTGTAACACACGAAGTCAATTGACAAAGCAGAACGAAATATGAGAGGACAGAAATGACAGGACCTAGAAAAGAGCATAGAAAGATGAAAGATTGGTTGTGTGTGTATGTGTGTGAGAGAGAGAGAGAGAGAGAGAGAGAGAGAGAGAGAGAGAGAGAGAGAGAGAGAGAGAGAGAGAGAGAGAGAGAGAGAGAGAGAGAGAGAGAGAGAGAGAAAGCTCTAGTAAAGGTAATCCCACTCCAGCTGTCAGAGACATGGCAAGCCCGCCGGCTGGAGCCCAGATTATGGACTGCTTACTATTCTGCTCGACAACAGACACAACTGTCTTGACATGAACAAACTACAGGAAAGGAGCTTCAAAGGCTGTTATATAAGCTACAAAGAAGCAGAACTGTGCATGGATATTGTCTATCAATCTACCCTCAAACCCAAAATCTTGCACTAACATTGACACATTTACTCTCCAATTCAAAATTTCTCACGAACATTTGACACATAAAATAACCTTAAGCATTTATGTCTGCACACTATAATAATTATATTCTATTGCATCCACGATATTTGTTGCACTTTTCCTATTGACAAATCTTTTAGTACTACTTGTGTTATCAACCCTCATTGCTTTTCCCTTCATCTCTTTCCTTATTCAATCAGACATCATACTTATTTTATACCAACATTTTTTTCCGAAGTTGCAAACAGCAACGACCCTTCGGCCCATAAACAAATTTGAAACTCATTCCACCCTGCCTCTCTGTATCAATATATGCCCCTCTCCTCTCTCTCTCTCTCTCTCTCTCTCTCTCTCTCTCTGTCTGTCTCTACCTCTCTCTCTCTTTCTCTCTCTCTCTCTCTCTCTCTGTCTCTACCTCTCTCTCTCTTTCTCTCTCTCTCTCTCTCTCTCTCTCTCTCTCTCTCTCTCTCTCTCTCTCTCTCTCTCTCTCCATATTTTAATTTTAGGACCAACCGGACCCAGCAAATACTTAGTAAAGATATTTTCACAGCAAGAACAACAACAAAAAATTAATTATAATAATTTCCATACGTTCCATTTTCTATTTCTTGTTCTCTCGAGAGCCACTGCGTGTTGTGGAGTTCTACTCTCGTCTAATTTCGGTGAAAATGCCATAGGGGCTCGAGACGAATGGGATGTTTCCTTTCTCCTGTGAACTTTAGCTCGCTGCCAATGAATAGATGGAAGGCCAGGTCTAGATAGAGCCCGCCATATCAAAGCTCGCTCAGCGTGAAATGCAGTTAATATAGCACGCACCGCAGCGCCCCACTTGATACAGGCGATGGGAATAAATGGGAAGAGGGAGGGGGGGGAAGGAGGATTGTTGACATCCAATTCTGGTGAAATTTATGAAACGAAAGAATGAATGATAGGTTATTAAAGAAAAAAAATATAAGTGGAAAAGAATAGGGTGAAGGGGTGAGGGGAGAGAAGGGCTGCTTGAACTAGTATTTTTATGCAAGTGTCCCCCTGCATCCCCACCTCTAATTCTTTTTTCTCGCAATCAACAAATCGCTTAAGTCCACAGACATCCTCTATCGGGTGTAATGATCTGGTGAACTCACAGACATGAGGCTCAGTGCCCACTCCGTTTCCAAATGAACATAACGTACTGCTGGCATGAACGTGGAGTAGTGCATGGCAACGAATCTATATTTCTTTAGAACATACGTACATATCTTTACTTCGCTCACAGATCAATTCTCAGTTTCTTTAAGTCCACAACTGAGGGAACCTCGACACCTTTGTAGCTTTCAAACCCCCGTTAGGACCAGCATGTAGTAATGTCTAATTCGATCCCAATCGTGTAGGGTGACTTCACGCAGCCACCAGCCACCATTCCATCACTTTGACTTGTATTAAGAAATATTTAGGTTTTACTATATTCCTAACATCAAGTAAAAACTAATAGGATTTTTCCATCTAACTACGCGAAGCCGGCCTCCAGGGAGCGACAAAAATCGATCGCATCAGTAAATTAAAGTCTCAAACAATGACAGCTGAGAAATACATGTACTTTATAGTTTCAAAGATAGAGAGATAGAATATGAGAGAGCAACAAGAGATGGGAGAGAAAGAGAGGGGGGGGGGGAGAGAGAGTGAGAGAGAGAGAGAGAGAGAGAGAGAGAGAGAGAGAGAGAGAGAGAGAAGGCAAGCCGATTTTCCTTCGCCCATCCATCACATCAGTTCTAGCTTCTAGTTACTTGTACATAAAAACAACCCCTTTTATCTTTTGTCATTTCATCTCCAGCACATCATAAAAATTCATTTTGATTCAGTGAAGCAATTTTCCTTTCCAATCCCACGGCCCCAGCGGAATTTTATATCTTCTCCGCAGCTCCCTCTATTGCAATTTACCAAAGTACCATGTATGTCTCTCTCTCTCTCTCTCTCTCTCTCTCTCTCTCTCTCTCTCTCTCTCTCTCTCTCTCTCTCTCTCGCTCTCAGCCTCCCTTCTTCTATACCTCGATAGCTGAACCTCTCTTTTATTCGCACTATTTTTTGTGATGAGTATCTCGTGCTCTCTACTCACCGTTTCTCAATTGATGAGAACTTCCCACCCGCTTTTTTTTCCTCTCTAGCTCTCCTGAACATACCGTCTCTTACTCCCCCCACCCCCAAACCCTCCTATAACCACCACTGTATTGTGTTAAATCATGAACTCCGTTATGACTGAAAGTATCGCAATGAATCTGAAGAGAAAACCTTGTATCTGCTTCACACCTTCTATCTTCTCTCTTCATAGGGCGCCTTTTTTCTTCTTCACCCTTTCTTGTTCCACTCTACAATCTCCTACTTTCACCGTCTTTTATCATGCTAACATGCACCGTGAAAACAAGCCCACACTCCATGATAACAATCAGGGAATTGCTCTTCACGTACACATGTTTGAAGTAAATTGTTTTCTTTTCAAACCTAAAATCTAGAGGCAAAGTTAAAAAAAAAAAAATAGACAGTGACAAAAAGCTAACACATGAACACGTTTTTTGGACATGAAAAAGACTATTTGTTCAGGAACGCAAGCTTTATTGATTAAGACTTGCCTTAAATATTAATGCCAGTTTGTAGTTGACAGACCGGGTACGATAGAGGCCTTGATAAAAACAAGCATCGCACAGATAACTACGATCATTCTTAAATTCTCCGTGTACCCACGCCCAAACCCTCTCCAGCCAACCACTCTGCATGTTTCATCAGGTTAAGTGTTAGATATCTTAGTTATACCCACGCTTACATAAAATTTCAACAAAACTGTGAACAAAAAGGTTTCGAATACACAAACACAAAAAACTTGTCACTTGACAGTCTTGTCCAATCCACTGGTAGCCATGTAATTATTTATCGAACTACATTTTTTTCCAATTCCTCTTTAAAGCCAGAGTTAAGTGTTTTGAATTAATGAAATAGGATCGTGTGGAGGATTGCTTTGACTAGAACCGACTTCTTTTCTTCCTAAACACATGGATTTTTATTTTCTGCTATTTGAACGAAACGAGTCTCATTCTGGGCTCCCACGATTTTTATTGTATGGAGAAGGAAATGGTGAAGAAGAGAAGGAGTGTGGAGACCATAAACAAGTACAACTTTCATCAACTTTCTCCAGTGCCACTGTCGCATGTTTTTATTTTAAGTGGTTCAGCTAGAGCGCCTTAAGGAAAGGAAGAAAAAGAAAAAGCTAGAGTTGAAAACTGAAATAAATGACGGTAGATAGAATGTAAGAGAGAGTGAGAGAAAGAGAGAGAGAGAGACAGAGAGAGAGAGAGAGAGAGAGAGAGAGAGAGAGAGAGAGAGAGAGAGAGAGAGAGCAAGAGAGATGTCTTGAGAAAGTAATATCGAGACTCCAAAGTAAAATTGCATCAGGATTTTAGATTGGCATAAAGGCCATGCCAGTGGGAGTACACAGCACGCTTACGTTTTGTGATACGACAGTTCTGACTTTATTTTTCGCCATGACCAGAAGAGACCATATTGAAATATAGAAAAAAAAACCTCGAGGACAACAAAACACGATCATACGAACACCACGACAGATGGCATTAGCATCTCTTATTCATATCAGACGATTGCATAATTCACACATAATCAACCACGAATAAACTGAGTGATTCAGTTTTATAACTAGGGTGGTGGCAATTTTGTAAGCACACTAAAACAGTGACAACAAAGACTTGACAAAGACTTTTAATGCACATTTTTGTCCGACTTATCAATAAAAAAAATTTTCACACTAACAGCAGAACAAAAAATCCCACAGGTATTGGCATTTTAGGATTAACATGTATTTTATATAATTTGCAAACTGTATATATATAAAAAAAATTCCTTTTAAACGAGATGGTGTCACTACCTGCATCACTTACAAGGGAAAAAAAAAGTAAAGAAAACTAAACAAAAATCAGCTAGGTCATTTATTCCTATTCCAGAGCCAACCTTTTCCCAGAACATTTTCTCAGGTCTCCTTGAGACATCCCGTTCCAGTAGATTTAATTTTAAGTGAGGCTTTACACCACTAACACAGTCCACTGACACCAATTTTTGTCAAATCAAAATATAAATATTGAACTAGAGCGTGGAGCTTCCTGCCCTTTGACCTTTGCACTGTGCATTATTAAGTCCCTACTAACCTGGCCTGGGATCCATACTGTTCTGCATGGGCATCTGACCTCCTCCAGGACCAGGAGGCTGAAACACACAACACGATGGAAACGGTTAAGTTTTCTCATTTCAACTTTAACTAATTACAACGTTATGAACTGTCAGAGAAGACCAGAATGATCACTGAAAAAAGATTTAGACTTTGCCTCAAATATACCACATAGCATGACAGGTCTTTGACACATTATCAACACATGAAAGGTTGAAAAAAGAATGTTGTCAACAAAATTCTGCGATATGCAGGATACTTTAGAGCGATGATATTCAAATTTAGCCATAGAATAATTTGTGGGGAAAAACTGAAGCTAGAGGATTTATTACGATTGGTCAACACTCTTGTTAAATGCTTTTGCTTTCTTATTTGTTTTCAAGAATGTTTTACCAGCTCTATAAGATCAGTTTTACTCTTATATGTGCTATTAAATACAGTAAGTTCTTTTGCAGTCTTGAAATAAGTGATTATCAATATATATTTTTGTCATAATGTTACATATTTTCAAGTTTCACAAACAACTATTTTCCTTTTTATGAAAATTTTCCTACGTGTATCTCACTCTCCTTGTGACAACATCTAAGGAGACTTCAGTGATGTATTGTTAGTTTTCTCTGTTGAGACCACTTCACATAAATGTACCATACTTTAGGAACTTATTATAATAACAAGGCAGGGCTGGCACAACTAGATCCCTATAAATTCCATACGGTTTTATGAAGAGAGCCAGAAAAGCACAACACCTTGTATCACATGATTTAGCATATGTAAGTTTAAACCTGAAATTTTTATTCAACAAAAACATGGCTCTAACAATCTAAACTACCTCTAACAAATCACTTTTTTTTTTTTTTTGGCACTTTTGATTTCAGATGCTGTAAAAGATAATAATTGACAACTTAAAGTGTCAAGTATGAGGCAAAACAGCTGTAATCAGTAAGTATATGATTTCACAACTAAATTAGTTTACTCCCTTCTTACTGGTAATAGATATGTGTCTGTCATTTCAATTTTTAAGGATTTGAGTATCATCAACAAATCAGCAGGACTGAACTAAATACTTTTCCTTTTTTAATGCTTAAATCTATTTGTTGATATATATATATATATATATGTTAAATATTTTCTTTGTAAACTTAAAATTTTTACCAAACAAAAATTACCAATATTTTATAAGTCTGTATTTTCTTGCTTGTAACAATGGGATAGTGCTGCTTTGAGAAACAAACAAAACACAAAAAAAAAAAAAAAATTCACCGAGTTTGTCCTTAGAATATTACCCAAATCATAGCAGTAGTATGAGTCATATTACCATTACATGGGAGGTACTACTGTTTTTACTTTTTTTTAAACTTGCATCTTTGCGTAGCTTGACCTGAGCCAATGGACATTTTTCTATAAATTTTATAGAAGTTTGAGTAGAAACCTCATGTCAAAGGCCGGCTTACTCATAGGGATACCCTTACTAACAAATATTGAAGGATGACACAAATTATCTGACATATGGGAGGTAATACTGTTTTTATTTTATTTTTATTTACATCTTTGAGTAGTTTCCCCTTAGCCAATGGACACCTTTTTTTATTATTTTGTTTTATTAAATGTTGGATAGTAATCAGTACTTATCACATGCCTAAGGAAGAGCCCCTCAGTTTAAAAAAAAACAAAAAAACAATTGAGGGTATTAGAAATCAAACTGTTTGACACAACTAAACTTCTCAGGTTTAGAATTTTAAAAAAAATAAACCAGTTGGAAATTCCATATATCTTATTAATTTATCAGTGCACACATTGCAGATTAAAAAAAAAAAAAATTTGCTTCACTTTATATTTTAGCAAGAATGGCCTCTGTATAAAAGTTTTCCTCTTATTCCTGAGTGCTGAGAGCTCTGACAAGACCAATGTGATTAACTAAGCTACAGTTATGCAGTTGAGACTGAGCTCATGTAAATCAGTTGACCATGCATACACACCCCATTAAATTCCACTTGGTTCTGCATGCGTACCGGCACCCTCGGTCCACCTGGATATCTTGGAGACATGAATGGCTGTAACAAAAGATAGAAAAGAAAAAGAATAAATTATACGGTAATGAACAAAAATACAAAGACTTTTGCTGATACATATGTAATCTGTAAAACAGAATTTTGTTTTTGAAGCTTTCACCATGTTCACTACAATGTTTTCTCTTGTATGACTGCAACCAAGGAATTTTAAAACATGAGCAAATAGAAACAAAAATCAGAAACTACTGGAACTTCCCAGTCAGTCAAGTACTGATATCAAGCTTCATACAAAATCAAATGTTGGTTGAACCATACATCCGAAACTGCTGAAGTTCTTTTCTCCACTTTCAAGAACTGTTCATCTTTGATTCTACTTGCTAGATCAACTAAGTTTGATAAGAGAAAGAAATAAATTTAAATTCTTACGCAGTCAAGTGGTATAAGTTAATATCAAGTGCAATTGATCAATTTGGGAAGATTGAAATTCAAATGGTTTAAAATACTCTCTCTCTCTCTCTCTCTCTCTCTCTCTCTCTCTCTCTCTCTCTCTCTCTCTCTCTCTCTCTCTCTCTCTCTCTCTCTCTCTCTCTCTCTCTCTCTCTCTCGCGATATATATACATGTACATAGTTTGTTTTTAACTGTACAGTTTGAATTTATATAGAATTTGAAGTGAAGGAGGTTAGAAGAAATAAGCTTTTTATTTTACCTTTTAACCAATTTACATAATCATAAAGAAAAGGAAATGTGTTAGATAGTTATTAAATAATTTAAAGATTAAAGTATACCGTCATGGTAAGATAGCCCACCTAAGTACTTGACGAGATATTCAAGCAAAGCTAAGAGCAAAAAAAAAAGGATATTCTGACACATTGAAAACAGCATTTGTCACTCACTGGAAATTTACAGAGGTCACATCAAGTTTCATGAGTTTTGTAATGTTCACAAAGCATGCACAAGTTTTTCTAAGCATTAATATTGAAGTTAAGTATGTGAGAATAAAAGCAGATAAGAAATATTATATGTATCTCTTGCTTTTTACCCAACTCCCAGCAGTTTACTCCACCAAGCTCCTTGCAAACATCGCCATACTTTCTTACCACACCTATCTTTCGTTCTTTTCTAGACCCTTGACTTGTAAAGTTTGAAGATTTGCTTACATTACCATAACCTTTCGGAACTAAGTTAGGCAAGAGTGGCCATGCGTCTGACCGAAACTTTTGAAAATAAAAACTGCTTCACAGATGTACATTTTTTCTTAAATTTCAAGATTAAGTAATCTTTAAAGTGCTTAAAGGAGTGACACTTTCCCTGTTAATAGAAACATTTTTTTCCACTGTATCATACATCATCCATTTCTACAATTTGTCCTTTCCAACTCCCAAACAAAAAAAAAAAAAAACGATTGCAAACACTTAAAAAATACATGAAATAAACAATCAGAGCAAACGTTAAACACCCCTCAGACTATTAATGTTAAAGATTATACATTCATGTAAAAATTTGACAGAGTTAGCATAAAAAATGAAAGACTAATATCTCACTAGAGAGTGAAATAAATTAAAGAATCACACAGGAACACATAGAATACTATTCATTAACAGTAACTTATCAGAGATAGCGCCAGGAACGGCACTCCTTTGATAAAAACAGTACAAAAAGTGTGCAATACATTTCTACATGCATGAGCAACAGAATAAAGACAATCATTTAAAAAAAAAAAAAAAGCTGTAATAGAGGTGTTAACATAGATATGGAAATATGGAGGTCGACTATATGCAAAAATATCCATTTTAAAACCAATTAATGATAGATGTATGTAAATTAAAAAGAAACAAACAAAAAACAAAAACAAAAAAAAAAAACAAAGGTGAACTAAGCACATGAAAAGCGTATTTTAGCTGTTGATTTCTTCTTCTTTTTTTTTGTTAAGCGACAAAGAGAATTGGTGCCCTGTTTTCGTATAACGAGGTACATGTCAACATCAAATAGAAGCACAATAAACAGTTATAACAACACCTTGTTGAACAAACAAAATATCGAGCTGGCTTCTTGGCAAGATTCCTGTATTATTAGGGTGCTGGATTTGATTTCATGTTGAAACGTTCCATACAACTGCTTGCAATTTGGCACAAAGGTGGTATTTTTAAAGCCAGCTGAATATTTCGTTTCCATTAATTTTAAGAATAAAAAAGTCAAGTGCTTGGGTTATGAAGAGATTAAGGAAAAAAGGCAAAGGGCAGGACAACTCTTCCTCCAGTGCACTGTGTGAGTAATGTCCCCCCTGCACGACTCACCTGGTTCCCTCCCATCATGGGATTGTGAGGTGGCGGATGGGGGGACGGCTGGGAGGCGGGCGGCTGCAATCAACAACACACGCAACGGTGGGTTGGTAGATAGGTATGCAGTTAGGTAGGTAGATAGGTGAGTGAATAGATAAAGTTATTAAAAAAAAAAAAAAGAAAAAGAAACAACAACAACAACAACAAAAAACAAAAAAAACCATAAGGAAGGTGTGAAAGAACCCTCAAAAGGCTGCAACAATCAATAAATTGGTGAACATGTCAGTTTCTTTACAGTAGGGTGTTGGAGAGGCACTCAGGGTAGTCCACGTTGTTAGAGGGATAGACCTAGGCAAGGGGTTCCAAGACCAGGAAATAAAATTCTAGGGGCATTGTAAGTGTTTGGCAAGAAATCCTGCTCACAGCATTTTTCCCAATGGTTGGACCAGCAACTTAACAGTCCTTATATAGCCATACCCATCAATGTCCACATACAAAAAGATTTAAAAATAATAATAAATCAATATAATACAGCTGTAGGTCCTATTAGTAATACAGGTGATGATGATTGGTGGAGGCGATGAAGGCCATCAAATCATCCACATTTTTTATTTCAATATAAGGGAAATAAACATTCTCTTCTGTTAGCTCACCTATTTCCAATTTTAGTCTCCCTTTGATTATTTCCCCTTTCTTTCATTCCACATTATTAAAGACAACCCTTCTATGAAAAAAAAAATGTTCGAAAATAGACATTGTAGATTAAAAAAAACAACTAATGGTCTCCTGTATAAAGTTTGCCATGAAAACCCCCTAAACCAAAAAAACCACTGAAACGCATAGAGATGGTTGAGATGGGGGGGAAAGCTACATGGATAGCAGTCATCACATTTCTCCAATATATAATTATGAATTGTATCTAGTCAAAGTATGAATTCGAGTGAACTTGCAATGTTGATGTTAAAAACTTTTTCAAAATTTAAAAAAAAAAAAAAAATCTCACTTTTCCCTCCTCATTTAAGTTAAATTTTAAGTACTGAGTACCACCCTTTGCTTTAACATAAGTTCAAACTTTCCGTTTGTCATGTATAATAATTTTCACTTCTGTTTCAACACACCATACCATTCAAAAAGGTTGGATGATTGTTAGGTTTCTTTCCCGTTACAATCAAAGATGTATCAGCAGCCTACGATTCACCTTGAACGACAAACACGTACATGTAATTAGATTCGGAAATATGAGTGTGCAAACCAAAAAAGTAAATGATGAATGTGGTCATGATGCATTCAATGCAACAAAGGACCCTTGCAAAAAAAAAAAAAATAATAATAATAAAATAAAATAAAATAAAACAAGACATTTCTGCTCTAGTTCAATACAAGGTTAGATATCAACCAGTCTGGGCAAGGAGAGGCATCTACATAGTTTACGATGTATTGAACGTCAACGTGGAGGGTAAAGCTGTTGTCTAGTAGTACACCTGTGAGACACACAACCACACAGACACGCTCACAAAACTAGTGTAGAAAAACACAGAAAAATCTCATTCCACAGAAGGAATATCTAAAGTCTTGTAAAAGTTAGTAGAGCAAAGTCCTTTAATGAAGATACGTCTCAAGACTAGGACAAAACAAAATCTGAAAGAATAAGTCTTAATATACAAATATTGTGTTGATCATAGCAATAGATATTCTTGAAATAGACTGCTAAGTGACTAATTCTAATGAATTTGATGTTGAAAAGTTGCAAGTAGAAAAAGCGCTCTCTCGAGTTAAATCACCTTCTTGACTTATTATCTCATTCTATCAAGCAATGCCATATCTCTCTAAATAAACATGCTAATTTCTGCTAGTTAAATGTTCATTCTAAAAGATGTATTTTTTTCTCTCTCAAAATCAGCACCTTGCAAGGTGAAAACTGCTATGGTGAAGTAGCGCAAGTCTTTTTAATTTGCATCTCCAATCTAGACAGCAACCTTTAATTATGTTCATCTTTTGCGATATCCTTACTCTGGAAGCAAATATGCTTGTAAGATCAACTCAACATGAGATAAAAGTGAATGAGGACGAACTCGCTATCAAGGGACATAATGCTTTTCAAGATAAACGAATAGATCCTGTGGTTTTATACTGGTTAATGCCCTTGGTTATTAACAGGTAATTCCTTTCAGATTTTTCTAATACAAGTTCAAGGAGTAACAAATTTACAAGGAGTAACAAATTTAAAGTATTTTGGGGTTATAATAAAAGAACAGCTCATAAAGGGATTTCATGCATCAGAAGTTTTCACTAAACTGAATCATCTTTTGCACATAAAACAGATGCATACATGTATAAATCTATGACCTTGGAAATCTTTAAAAAAGTTTCTTTCACTGAACATTTTTAATATATTTGTAACTACTAAAAGTTTATATTTGCTGTATACACGGATAAAAAAGTACTTTTATTGCTTATGCATTTATTTATTTCGTTTTTAAAACAACTGATTATACTTTTTTTTTCTCGGCATCAGTTAGCAACTGTCCGATCCGATATTTTCATCTTTGAAGTGAATAATTCGGGCTGCTCAATTGTATTTGTAATTCGTGGTTTCCCTATTACTGTTAGACGATATGTTTCTTTAAATTCTATGCTTGCTTTCAGGGCAATTTACTCATGTCTCTCTCAATACATGTACTTAATATCTCTCTGTGGCCACTAGAACAAATTACCTCCAGGGTCGGCAAAATTTATTTTATTTTATCTTCTTTTTTTTTTCAACTTGATCATCGATAACATTTAAAGACTCTAACTTAGCAAAAATGCAAAGTTCGGGACGTCACATGTATATTCAATGAAGACTGTTTCTTATTTTGCAACAATTTTTAAGTGAATGTAGTTTATATGTCATTCAATTAAGCTCCCGAAATTAAAGGGCGTACAAAATAGCGTGACTTGTGCTAAGTTTATTCAACCCTTACTCAAAATTGACATACACAATTGAGTTGAATTATCTTTATTCCAAAATATCTTTAAACTTTTTTTTTTTAAACTGAAAATGATTTTGGAGGGTTAGAATGGTTGATTACCCAAGAGGGCCATGTACAAATAATGAAAAATTTTCCTTTAAGAACAATTCCAATCACGGGCCTTGAAGGATCTTTCTGATGCATCTAGTGTTTTCTTACTGAAGATGTCAAGGCAGGAATACCATGGTCGGCCATGTCACGGTAATATTGCACGTTCAGATTACCCGAGAAACTCGGCATCTGGAGCTCCGAGATACGGCATCTCTTGATAAACCCGAGAATCCGAAACCTACGTGAAGTGTTTGGACAATCTTAACAGTTTATGTCCAGCTCTAAATGAAAATCATAACAGACTAGCCGAAAGCACTATTACCGAACGGAACAACTGAGACATATACAAATTACACAGTACACGCAATGCTCTCTAAAAGGCGTTTCTAAGCATGTTAACGTGTGTCTTCTGTTGTTACTTACAGGAAAAAAGCTGGGCGGCATGGGACCCCCAGGCATTCCGTCCTGAGGTGGCATCTGATTCAACGGACTCGGCGCTGCTGCGTTCTGGGGGAAAACAATGACAAACAGCGATTATTGAACACCCCTTTTGGAATTGTTGCAAAGGGGGTTATGAATTCCTTATGTAATGATTGTTTTCAATGATTACTACCACTATAATTATGTTTCCAAAAGATTCATAAACTGTAGTGCGCGTGTTGGTGAACATGGGAGAAAAGAAGGCATAATGATTGCATCTCACGGTTCAAAATTTTATTACTAAAGCAAATGAGTGAAATCTTTTTAAAATTATAGACAGTAAATTATACCTCCACCATGAAATTGAAACTTGAAAAGCGATACTGGTATTTATTTATAAAGTATGTGTGAGGATGAGAGAGAGAGAGAGAGAGAGAGAGAGAGAGAGAGAGAGAGAGAGAGAGAGAGAGAGAGAGAGAGAGAGAGAGAGAGAAAGGGGGGGGGGGGGGGGGATTGAGAGAGACAGTGACTCATTACTGATATGTATTAAATATAATGATAATCATGTCTTGTGGGTCATGCTACCAAAAACTGTGATGGAAAAGATAAATCAATAAACTTTCAGCTATCGCATGTTTCCTTCTTTTACTTCAAAATCTGGGTCCTGTTCAATTATTAGTCATGCTGTAAATAATATGCGACACCAGTCTTAACAATTCTTAACATCTTCTAAATCACTTATTTGAGGACTATGAATTTCTGCAAAAAATGCCCCAAGTTACACTGTAATGGGGGAATCCATGACTACTTATCTCTTTCAACCAACCAGATAATGAATGTTTCAACGAGTCTTAAAACAGATAAGACTTTTTTTTTTCAAAATAGGTTAACTGTTCTTATTAAAACATAAGTGTTAGTCGTGAGAATATTGATGATCATAAAGTGGGCATCCAAATTGATCTTTCAGTTTATATAGGCTAAGTTCGACTGTTATTATTATTATTATTATTATTATTATTATTATTATTATTATTATTATTATTATTATTATTATTATTCAAGGCCCCACAGCATAAGTTCTGTAAGCAGAAAATGCCTGAAAATAGCGCATATATTTGTTACTATTGCTGCTGCTGTTGTTGAGCTATAACGATGGCCATAATACGCAACTCATTTACTCATTTTACAAATTCAAAATCCGTGAGATTTCCACTCTATGTAATTTCCATTCTGCCCCCCCCCCCCCTTTTCCCAAAAAAAAAAAAAAAAAAATGTTTAAATGTACGGTAATTTTTCGCAAAGTTCTAAAATCAACATGTTTCCATTCTTTGCTTTATGGTGCTATTTCACATTGAAAGATCGGAGGATGTTAGAACTACCCAGAGATGTTCTAATAATATTAGAACATCTTTGTAACCACCATATTTATTAATGTTCTCAGTTTTCCCATGCATCTCAATCGCAGTGGAAGAAAAATGAAACCCAGGACCGCAGAACGATCGAAAAAGCAAGTTGCTTTCATTCATCAATTCAGATTATTACTTGCAACACGTTCATGTATGTAGTTTACAGCCTATGCTTACATGTAGCTTTCGTTTCGGCAACACGAACACATGGGTTACAGTTTTACACCTGATCTAAAAACAGGCTGTTCCACCGACGCTCTCGCCTCCCACCTTGATTAAAAAAAAAAGGGGGGGAGAAAAAAGGGGGAAAGGAAAAATGGGAAGGCCGCTAACGTGTGTACCACGGCTACACACTGAGCGGCCTCGCGTGACCCGGTCGACCTTAGACTAAACCATTCTTCACAAGAGGGGTGAACATCCAGGAACAAACCTGCCACCTCCGGCAGGCAGAGTGGGGGCATGGCCGTCGATGTAAGGCCGTGTAAAAGATCTGGGGCGAAGAAAGAGTAGTCACACACGCACACACAACAACGTGTCGCATACGAGATGGTTACTTGTGCTCGGTCTACTCGCCTATCGGCACCGGTAATTCCTAGAGTTGTAATTAAATAGGCCAAGGGTGGGATATAATCGAAAGGCGCTACAATAGCCTGACTTTTTCAGATGATCAGGAGAAAGTTTCCGAAACTTTCTAGAGCTAACATACCAAAATCCTATATTAAATTTAAGCCAAGCTAAACAAATGTTTTCCAGACCTCTTTTCAATCAAAGAAGGGAGAGTGTAAACCGATAATATTGTTTCTAAAATAATGATAACGTTGCTAGCGTTATGCAACAGTCACAAGCTTGGTTAGTCCAAGTATGTCTCAGCCTGTATCCCCATCACTTCTCCCGTCTCTCTGACTCTCGCCCCTCCCTCTCTATCGCTTTCCATTATTTCTCTTTCATTTTCTTCTTCCTCAACGTGCTCTCCCATCTTTCATTCCATCTCTCTGAACAATATGATTGCTGTTGAGAGAGCAACCCCTTATGTATTTTCTAATCTGCAAGATAACAAAGACCATAAAACTGCTTTGTTGGTTTAAAAAAAAAAAAACAAAAAAAAAAAACAAAAACGATAGCCTTTGTTGTGCATGTGGAAAAAATGACGAAAATGAAAGAAAAAGAATGATATAGATCGACGATGATAATATCACAAATTACGATAAGTATGACAAAGTTGACAAATTATCATTATGATAAAGAGGACAATAATGGTGGAGAATGATGAAATGAACGATAAATATGCATGTACATGTACTGATTAAAAAAAAAAATTTGAGATAGGTATATTAAAATAATGCAACACAGCAATAAGCATTACAAGCAAGCTATGTTTAAAAAATAATTTTTTTCACAACTGAACACAATTAACAAAAGAATGATACATTATTATATAATATGAATAACGAAATCTACGATACGTGTGTCAGGATTAAGTAGATAAAGGAGATTGGGTGATAAAGCGAAAAGTTGGGAGACATGCAAGCGCATACATGTACTTGTGTTCACCGAGCTCGTACTCTAAAACTTGATGTCTCTATCTTTCACTTCCGGGTCGGTTAGGGTTTAGCCTGAGGACTCTGATCGGACTCTAACGAAGAACGGTTTGGTTCAAATCTCTTGCAGAGAGGTTTAGCACGAGGGCAAGAGTTTAAGCATGTGGTACGTAGGTTTACAACTAAGCAGAGGTAGCCAGTGGAGCTGCGAGTGAGCGAGAAAGGGAGGGAGGAAGAGAGAGAGAGAGAGAGAGAGAGAGAGAGAGAGAGAGAGAGAGAGAGAGAGAGAGAGGGGGGGAGAGAAGAGAGGAGGTAGGTAGGGGTAACGAGCGGTAGAGAAGTGTAGAGGGGAGATAGAGAAAGAGAAGGAAAGTAGAATGATCACAGGCCATAGGGAGATAAAAAATGAACAAAGAAGAGCAATGATAGGCGATGCTGTTAGTAGTGAGTTAGTGGACTATATCAAGAGGGTAGAGGGGGAGGGGGAGTGACTCAAAAAGGAGAGCGGATAATATGGAACCCAAGTTGATAGAGAGTTAGTAGGGAGCAAGGAATAAAGGGGTGACAGGGGAGGGAGAGAGAGAGAGAGAGTGTGTGTGTGTGTGTGTGTGTGCCTCAGGTGTTATTAAGCCGCTCCCATCCCCCAACCTTTCCTAATCCTCTTTATAGTAAAAAAAAAAGTTATTAATTCTAATGAACCCAATCCGTAGCTGTTACGTCCACCGGACGCTAATCGGTCGCAATGAACATCAAGGGAAAAAAAGTCTATTCTTTCCTTTAAGACATTTTGTATAAGCATGAAATCAACTGCAGATCCACATAATTATGACTTATGACTTTAGGCGTAGCTTGAACCAGTGGCGAGAAACACTGAAGTGTTCAGTGTTCAGTGTTCATGGCGAGAGCTTTCCCTCTTGACCATTGGTACCTCTTTGTTTACCTAAGAAATTCTATTGTAAAAGTCTACAGAAGTTGACATTAAAGTCTAGGCCAGGCCATAGGACCCTGGATCCACGTCTTCAGAGTTTGAACACAGAAGGCTTAAAGCTCTGACGTTTCGGCTTTTTGATGAAACTATCGGAGTAATTGACGGGTTTTAAACGTTGTTCCTTTTCCTTCTCTAGTCGCCACAGTCGTCTGCAGCTGGTGGCAACTTTACACTCCAAGATTCACAAAGACTTAGGAGACATTAAAGAATAAGCAAGGAACAACTGGTGACGTCATGCTCAGAATCTCAAACGACAGCAAGCTAATTCCAAGCAAGATGATGATTTTGCCTGCTTTAGACTCTGACAGCCGTTCCCCAAATAGAAGAGGTTTTACAGTAAACCAGGTTCGGGAATAGGAAGAGATCGATAAATAAGCAGGCGAAACCTGGAGGTGTACACATTTTATTTTTCTTCTAAAAATGGGAGGATACTCGGGTAAAACAAAATAATGAGGAAAAAGGGTTTTGGGTGAGGAAAGAGTAGGATCCCGTTAAAAGACAATAAAAATAAAAATAGCACTAAAAATTGGGATAGGGAAAGAGCATTTTTCTTTTTAGTCTGAAAAACAAAACAAAGTAAAAGGTTTCGTTTCTGCATCATTAACAATGTGAGGGTGTTGCATTCGTGAGGTCGAGCTAAGGCACAGTAAATTACCGTTTCAATTAGGCTATAGTATATATATATAAATATATATATATATATATATATATATATATGTGTGTGTGTGTGTGTATATATATAAATATAAAAATATACCCAATGCATTAGAAATCAGGTTTGTTTCAGCTATCCCTTCCCCCTTTCCAAGCTCGCCTTCGATAAAATATCGAAATGGATAAAATAAACCTAATCCCAAAGTAGCGAAGCGGGCAACTTTATTGCGGCACTTAAGTTTTTCGATACAGCTTTAAATACAGAAAAAAAAAAAAAAAGCTGCTTTCACCTCCGGAACAAACAAAACATTTCTTTTAAATATGAAAACGTATGCAGTATGCTGCCCATACTGAATTTAAGAGGCAACTTCAAACTCCGATAATGTAAAAAAAAAGTTTCAAACGCCCGACTCGAAACGGAAACAGTACTGGTCCACTGGGTGCTTACTCTATAGAAACTGTGCCAGTCCCTATTGTTTTATCTTTTAGTGAGGATGTATTAGATGGCGACGGACAGAGAAATCAAGACACAGAAAAGGGAGAGTACTGAAATAAATGTTATTGTTAGGTCTATAATGTTGTCGGTAGAGGCAATGCCTTGGGTGTCCAAAGTAGATAGCGAGATGAAACCCTACAGGTAAATTGGTATGTCAATGTATGAGGAGCAGAAATGGGATAGAATACAGACAAATGTGTGTATGTGTGTGTGGGGGGGGTATGGAAGGAGGGACGGAGAGACAGAGTGGGAGAGAGAAAGAGAGAGAGAGAGAGAGAGAGAGAGAGAGAGAGAGAGAGAGAGAGAGAGAGAGAGAGAGAGAGAGAGAATATTCCATTGTAATTTGACTGAGGGTAAAAATATCTTTAAAGATCGTAAAAACCTTGAGGACAAAAGTCTCTTAGTGTCTCCTGTGCCACTCACACCGGACTACAGAACATGTCGGAGAGAAACACACCGATCAAGGAGAAGGAGAAAGAGGAGGAGGAAAATAATATACATGTCAAGTAGACTGAAGGAAACGTGAGAAAATGGGGTGGGTCAAGCGAGTGTTTGATATAGATGATCTATTACTACGGCGATCATTCAGATGTACGCATTGATTTGCAAATTAGGGCAAATTAAATCAGAATGGGCATAGCTGGAAAGGAGAGCCCCACCTGTACCTAGCGAAGACAGGGTGGGAATCGTAGAAGTGGCTTCAAACCCCTTTCAACACGGTTAGGGCATCATGAGCGGCAACGGTAGAGGGGAGCTTGGAGTGAGCAAGATCTTCTAGAACACATGATTAACTCACCATTACTGTTTTTCTCTACAGCATGGTGCATACTATTGCTGTAAAGACTGGTGGTGTGTTCTGAGCATGTTATTCACCAGTTTAAGAGCAATCTGGCACAGTGATTGTGTTGATTCAATACTTCGTACTGGGCACTGGGAGGCGTGGCAGGCGACTGTAACCGAGCCTGAACAGGAAGCGTGTCTACTAGCAAGGCGTCTAAGGCCAGGCGACAGCTTGCCGTCCCCGAAGCCCTCTGGTTGCACTTCATGCTTGACTCTTTCCTGTAACCAGACCACATCTAGGTAGTCAGTAAGCATCGGACACCACGAAGTGTGGGAAAACAAAGTAAACGATGGAGGGGGATATTTTTTTTTCCCATTTTTTCTTTCATAATTTTGGATTAATTTTTTCTTTTTTGGAAACAGGGGGTGGGGGGAGAGAGGAGGGATGTGAAATAACGAATGGTGTGTGTGTGTGTGTGTTAGAGAGAGAGAGAGAGAGAGAGAGAGAGAGAGAGAGAGAGAGAGAGAGAGAGAGAGAGAGGGAGAGAGAGATCAAACATACAGAAAGTCAAAGAAAGTATTCGAGAAAGATGAGAGACAGGGATAGGAGGGAAAGAAATAGAGTGAGGCAGAAACAAAAAGAGAAACACAAAGACAAAGCGCAAGACACATTCAGACAAAAAGAAAATGAGAGAGATCTGGTGCACACAAAGAGTGAGTGAGATAGAGAATAAGATCTAAGAGCGAAGTGGGATTTTTTTTTTTGTGTGTGGGGGAGGGGGGGGGGGAAGGAGCGCGTGCTATGAAGCTCGTGTTGACATAGACACACACACACACGAACAGATAACATAACAGAAGGTGTTATAGATATAGATGTGAAATCAAGAAACTTGAGTTCGGTTCAAAATGAAGAACTGTAAGATGCAGGGAGGAATTAACGCTCTGTGACAAAACAGTGCACACTACATGGTTACGAGAGATTGCTTCTTGTATGGAGGAGAGAGTGAGAGAGAGAGAGAGAGAGAGAGAGAGAGAGAGAGAGAGAGAGAGAGAGAGACAGAGAGAGATAGAGATACCAAGACTGGAACACAGATAATGGTGGAGAATAAGAAAGACAGACAGACTGACAGAGTCAGAGAGAGAGAGAGAGAGAGAGAGAGAGAGAGAGAGAGAGAGAGAGAGAGAGAGAGAGAGAGAGAGTGAGAGAGGCACACAGATAATGGTGGAGAATGAGAGACAGACTGACAGAGTCAGAGAGAGAGAGAGAGAGAGAGAGAGAGAGAGAGAGAGAGAGAGAGAGAGAGAGAGAGAGAGAGAGAGAGAGAGAGAGAGAGAGAGAGAGAGAGAGAATCTTGCCAGCTGGGTCTCTCGATATTTTCACGACTGCCCGTATAGACTATACTCGTATTTTAAACAAGTTAGGTAGCTTTTCCATACCAATATTTTTAGTACGTCAATCAAAACACAAGTCTACAGAGACCTTGCATAGGTATGTCTATTTTGTGCGCTGCGTAACCAAGCTATGCACGCTGTGTGCATCACACAGCAGCTGAGAAGTTCACTTTCAGCCTAGCCTATCAGCAAGATCGAAACTTACCGTTTTAGACAGAGGGAAATGGTGCACATCGTCGTAAGGAATGATTAGGGTGATGTTATTGTAATACAATAAGTCAAACGATACAAAGAACTAAGAAAGCCAAGACGTTGATAAATCTGACATGATAATTATTTGTTTAAATCAAAACTGATTTGATTTTAATTCGTGTCAAATGTGAGGCTGGTTCGAGTCGCACGTTGTTTGTGGCCTCATTTGTTTCTGTCCCGCCGAGCCCGTCGCGAGCTTGAATTTGATATGATATGAAGGCTTTAGACCACCGTGTTTTGGTTTATGTGAAACAACACTTTTAATTGATCCCATGCTCCATCCAGTGGGATGTTTTCTGTGTGATCGTCTAGTCTGGCTCTTTGTGCTTACCTCCTGATTATTTTCTTTACATTGCTATTACGCAGTCAATTCCAAGCCCCCTCCCTTTTTTTTCCAAATTAGGTGAAAACTAAAGATGATAAAGATTGCAGCGCCTGGAAGATAGGCTAACCCTAGGCTGCATGACAGGGGATGCTACACAGAAATCATCCACAATCCATGAGCATGCTATACTTCAAACAACCACTCAGGGTTTTCTCCCTCCCCTTTTTTTAATCGTTGGACACATCAAGCATTCTCAAAGACAGCCATAGGGACTAGTGTGCACCGATGCTGTTCTAAAACGATTTGTCAAATGGATTAAGTCCGTGGTCTCTGGAAGTAACAGCACAAACATTGTAAGACACATAGAAAAGGAGAAGAAAAAAAAACAACTAGGAAAGTGTCTTCGAGACTGAAAAATTCTTCGAAGATTTCGACTTCCATTTGAAGTATGGGTGGTAAAGGTTTGGTTGAGATTGAACCCCGGAATCCACGACCCAGAAAAGCGACGAGCTAACCTGTGTTTGACGCTGGATCAGCAAAGAGAAGAGAGGGAGAAAACACCAGAAAAGTCGGACTCCAGGTGAGGTAAGTGTACAAGTATATTATAATGCGTCAACTGTAGTGTGTCGCATGGGAAATCTTCACGCTGCAGAAAAATAAATCTCCAGTGCAAGACAAAGCCGCACAAATTAAACGGGTTGCTTGTAGACCGGGTTTACTTTACTACCACCAAACAGGAAAAAAAATTATTTAACAAAAAAAAAAAAAAACAAAAAAAAAAAAAAAAAAAAACCACAGTAAACGAGCGTCAAATAATGATGATCATCATTTTAGACCACTCGTGTGTGGCCAAATCTCCCGGCGCGCCTGTGGTTTAACTTGGTTTCTGCGCGTGTTCAAGAGCTGCTGGAGCATTCCTTCACGCTGCACGGGCAAGTTGAATACAAACCTGCAGATAACGAAGGTGCGCAATCATGGTTCTGCCACAGCCCTAAGAAACGAGTGAAAATACTTGAGGGAGAAAACTGGTGGTACATAAAATCATTGAGTAGTAACACTCTAGAGTGTCTCACGATCCTGGTGGTTGAGGGATGAACCACTCGCACAGAATTCTGAAATCTCTCCTAAGCAGTGCGTAGTGAGTTGATGGGTGAGTTTGGAGCCCATGGCTGCTGGAAGAACCCCGACCCAGCTACCATTCTGCATAGGGTCACTCTTCGGGATTCGAAACCTAAACCATTCATGGGTTAAGTGCACCATCTTTTCAATTTCGCTCGACCCGACGTAGCACCACCCGGCCTGTCTCAGCGTTATATATAGATAAATTATGTCTCGGCCACCAGCACCACCCCGCCTGTCTCAGCGTTATATAGATATAAGCATCGGCCACCAGCACCACCCCGCCTGTCTCAGCGTTATATAGATATTAGTCTCGGCCACCAGCACCACCCCGCTTGTCTCAGCGTTATATATAGATATGTCTCGGCCACCAGCACCACCTCGCCTGTCTCAGCGTTTTATAGATATGTCTCTGCCACCAGCACCAACCCGCCTGTCTCAGCGTTATATAGATATGTCTCGGCCACCAGCACCA
Source organism: Elysia crispata (assembly GCA_033675545.1). Taxonomy (NCBI): domain Eukaryota; kingdom Metazoa; phylum Mollusca; class Gastropoda; family Plakobranchidae; genus Elysia; species Elysia crispata. The sequence goes on along the minus strand of JAWDGP010001179.1, from coordinate 227,665 downwards.
CCCCGCCTGTCTCAGCGTTATATAGATATTAGTCTCTGCCACCAGCACCACCCTGCCTGTCTCAGCGTTATATAGATATAAGCATCGGCCACCAGCACCACCCTGCCTGTCTCAGCGTTACATAGATATTAGTCTCTGCCACCAGCACCACCTCGCCTGTCTCAGCGTTATATAGATATAAGCATCGGCCACCAGCACCACCCTGCCTGTCTCAGCGTTACATAGATATTAGTCTCTGCCACCAGCACCACCCTGCTTGGCTCAGCGTTATATATAGATATGTCTCGGCCACCAGCACCACATCGCCTGTCTCAGCGTTTTATAGATATGTCTCTGCCACCAGCACCACCTCGCCTGTCTCAGCGTTATATAGATATAAGTCTCTGCCACCAGCACCACCCCGCCTGTCTCAGCGTTACATAGATATTAGTCTCGGCCACCAGCACCACCCTGCCTGTCTCAGCGTTATATAGATATAAGCATCGGCCACCAGCACCACCCTGCCTGTCTCAGCGTTACATAGATATTAGTCTCTGCCACCAGCACCACCCTGCCTGTCTCAGCGTTATATAGATATAAGCATCGGCCACCAGCACCACCCTGCCTGTCTCAGCGTTATATAGATATAAGCATCGGCCACCAGCACCACCCTGCCTGTCTCAGCGTTACATAGATATAAGCATCGGCCACCAGCACCACCCTGCCTGGCTCAGCGTTGTATAGATATAAGCATCGGCCACCAGCACCACCCTGCCTGTCTCAGCGTTACATAGATATTAGTCTCTACCACCAGCACCACCCTGCCTGTCTCAGCGTTATATAGATATAAGCATCGGCCACCAGCACCACCCTGCCTGTCTCAGCGTTACATAGATATTAGTCTCTGCCACCAGCACCACCCTGCCTGTCTCAGCGTTATATAGATATAAGCATCGGCCACCAGCACCACCCTGCCTGTCTCAGCGTTACATAGATATTAGTCTCTGCCACCAGCACCACCCTGCCTGGCTCAGCGTTGTATAGATATAAGCATCGGCCACCAGCACCACCCTGCCTGTCTCAGCGTTACATAGATATTAGTCTCTGCCACCAGCACCACCCTGCCTGTCTCAGCGTTACATAGATATTAGTCTCTGCCACCAGCACCACCCTGCCTGTCTCAGCGTTACATAGATTTAGTCTCTGCCACCAGCACCACCCTGCCTGGCTCAGCGTTATATATAGATATGTCTCGGCCACCAGCACCACCTCGCCTGTCTCAGCGTTTTATAGATATGTCTCTGCCACCAGCACCACCCCGCCTGTCTCAGCGTTATATAGATATAAGTCTCTGCCACCAGCACCACCCCGCCTGTCTCAGCGTTACATAGATATTAGTCTCGGCCACCAGCACCACCCTGCCTGGCTCAGAGTTATATATAGATATGTCTCGGCCACCAGCACCACCTCGCCTGTCTCAGCGTTTTATAGATATGTCTCGGCCACCAGCACCACCTCGCCTGTCTCAGCGTTGTATAGATATAAGCATCGGCCACCAGCACCACCCCGCCTATATAAGCCTAACAAGTTCATTTGCTGAATGCGATGGTTACCACTAACAATCATCCGCTTCAAACTGATGCTAGATCTATTAAGATAGAACAACTTTGTGACAATTTCGTGTTTTAAATGCGTTTGCTTTACAATGTGAATGTAGAACCTCTTGACTAGGGTTATGAGCAGAAGGTTCTGAGTAGCTTGACACATCTCGAAAAACAAAATTATTAATATGCGCTTCTGAAGCAAGCTGTCACCGTTTTCATTAGGTCAACAATTTAAAAAATGCCATCGCCAAAATTCTCCATTTTATGAGTGTTGGTGTGTTATACGTTACCGAACAACTGTGACAGACACTCTTGGTACAGAGGTAGTCTGCTCACTGCAGTCTACTGGGGGATGATTTGTAGTTCAAACACATTAACACAACCCGATCCTGTAGAGCTCTTCGTTACATTCAATCTCTCTCTCTCTCTCTCTCTCTCTCTCTCTCTCTCTCTCTCTCTCTCTCTCTCTCTCTCTCTCTCTCTCTCTCTCTCTCTCCCATTAATGAAAAAAAGAAAAAAAGCCAGAACCAATGTTAAGTTAGTATAATTATGAAAAAAGACATGCGACATCTTAAAAAGCTCTTTATGAAATACCATGCTTAGATTTTTTCTAATGACATTTAGACCCTCAATCTTATTTGAATATCTTGCCGATAGATTTCAACATAGAAAGAAATTGCGAAGTCCGTTTCAGTAGTTGCTGGACCGAATTTGTTGTTTCAAGAATCCATAATTAACTGTCTTGGTATCATCACGGCGGCATATCTGCATAGATTGGGTGTATCCAAGAGATAAAAACGATATTGACCGGACTTTCCTTTCTCTTCTTTGCGGTGTGAAAAGGTTAGGCTAGTGGCGAGATCACTTTACAATGTCCATTTACTAAAAAGAAAACAAGATTAAACTAACGAAACAAAATAAACTACGATCCTCTTTAATCTCATGTGTTTAAGGACCACACTCTCTTAGAAGGTGTGTTTATACAATAAAAAAGAGAAGTGGATGAGATGTAGATCTGGTGAATATTCTGCTTTCTGCCTTTATAGATTTTTTTCAATGAATCCGAAGTGTGGAGCAAATTAATTTTTCATTATAACAAACAAAATACATTGTAGTTAAAAGCAGACTTCCGTCTGAACCGGAAAACTGGTGGGCAAAGATTTAAAAATGTTTTCTTTTTGTTTGGTTCGCTTTGTTTTGATTATCATTCCGTTTATATTTTTTTCCCGTTAAAGAATGCTACATCCGACTTTGGGGTCTATTTAAAACTTCGACATGTGTACAAAATTATACATCCTAAAATGAAAGAGAAAAAAAAATGGCCGTGCATTTGCAGGCGTCCGCAATGTCTCGCGCCTTAATTTGGCAAAGTCCCAAGGTCATATCTCAATTTCATGCAATATACGACATAGAAGCTGAGCAATCCAAGACCTTCGCGAGTGACGTCATAATTTTCTTTCGCTGCAAGCGCCTAATGCCAAGTACACGTCAGATATAACAGTTGGGGCCACGGTTTTTGCAACTGGGCTGTGTCTGCTAGATCTAGATCCAGACCTAGATTTCTCGATCTACCTGGTTGGGTGTCTGCCTCCCACAGAATGTAGATCTGTAGGTGCGGGTAAACAGCGCCGGCTGGGCTCCCGGAGTCACAGAGGTCGCGAGGTGAAAGGTCAGCGCTATTGATTGTTCCTACAGGCTTATTCAAGCAGCGTGTGTAGATGTAAGCGAGCTCTACAATAACATCAGAAGGCGGGTCAGTAAGGATGTTGAACTATGTACACGAGAGAATCGCACAACCATTATTCTTTCCGTAAAATGAGTCTAAGCAAGATACACTTATCCAAAGACCCCCCCCCCCCCTTTTATTTTTTTTTTCTTTCTTTCGATCATCATGTAAGGCCACACAGCCTTACATTACACACCCAACGATCTGCTTTCTCTGTACGACTGTGTTACCACTGTCTTGTTAACCACACAGTCTCTCTCTCTCTCTCTCTCTCTCTCTCTCTCTCTCTCTCTCTCTCTCTCTCTCTCTCTCTCTCTCTCTCTCTCTCTCTCTCTCTCTCTCTCGCGTCATGTACAAATCTGTTGTCCTTGCCCTTGACGTCATTAATTGCGCTTCGCGTAAGAGAGGTGTGAGTTGAGGAGAAAACATGACGTGGGCAGTGCGAGGTCACCGGGGAGAGATGGGAGGAGGTGTGGCGGCCTCAAAGGAAGGGGAGGTGGGGGGGGGGAGGGAGCAATGATAAACATGAAGATTGTTGGGAGGTTGGCTCAAAATGCTCATTTCACTTCTTAAAGTCAAGCATTGCCATGTTTAGAACAATGCAACCAGACTTAAAGGGAAAAGCTTCTGCATTGCCTATCTGCCTAAGATTTGTATCCACCGCTTCATTCTAATTATCCGGCAAAATGACGAAGAAAGTCTTTAAACGCTAATTGAACTTTTAACGGTATGTTTTGTAGAAATATTTGCGAGTTGGTTGTGAACACTTCCAAAACTTTGCCCTGTATGAGTGAGTGAGTGAGAGAGAGAGAAAGAGAGAGAGAGAGAGAGAGAGAGAGAGAGAGAGAGAGAGAGAGAGAGAGAGAGAGAAGAGGGAGGGTGAAGAGAGTGAGTGGGTATAGATAACTTGAGCACATGTACTAGTCATGGCGATAGTAAAAGTAAATTTTAGGTCGATATAATTATGTTCATTTTTCTCGAAAGAACCGACTTATCCAACAAGATAGACCAAACTAGAAATTGATTGATTGATTCTCACAGCCAGTTATCACGGAGTGTTCCGAGGTCTTTCCATAGATGTGAACATGCCTCAGTCAGAAAGCGCAAAGACACACAGAAAAGACGGGGGCTTTCCACGGATCCGTGATACGATGTGTCGAGGGGTAATGTACAAGACCTAGACAGGGTACAGACTGGGCTTTGGAGAACGTTCAGCACGAGGTACGATGTGTCGAGGGGTAATGTACAAGACCTAGACAGAGTACAGACTGGGCTTTGGAGAACGTTCAGCACGAGGTACGATGTGTCGAGGGGTAATGTACAAGACCTAGACAGAGCACAGACTGGGCTTTGGAGAACGTTCAGCACGAGGTACGATGTGTCGAGGGGTAATGTACAAGACCTAGACAGGGTACAGACTGGGCTTTGGAGAACGTTCAGCACGGGGTAGGACAGTTGAGTTATCTCTGCAGTCAATAAGGCGTCCTGGAAGTTATACTGGGAACCAGAAAGTCGGTCGTTGCCTCCAATTGGACTTGATGGACACCAACATTCGATTGTGACTAACATCTTGGCCTTTCATGTGCGATGAAATCAACTCGCCTAACTGGGAACCAACATTACATGGAGTACAATCTCAGTTCAACACGTCAGTCTCTCATATCAGTATACTGAGGCACAAACATTCAATAGAGATTCAGGGCCTAGACGAAAATTAACAGGATATTGATTATGTTCGATTTTGTCCGGGATAGAATCTCTTGGGATGACATGATACTTAAGATTCCTAAGAAACAGGTCTATCACAATTTTTTTTCTTTCGGTTTAACACTAAGAAATCCACAACTTACAGAAGCTATTCCAGTTCTGTTTCCATAATGCCATTAGACAAGCAAAAATATATAAAATAAAAAAAAAAGACCACGACACTCAAGAGGAAGAAGATGAAAGAGAATTATAACAACGCGGTCTACCTTTGACTTAACTTCTAGTACTCATTGAGCCAAAACAAAAAATTACTATATATCTTTCCCACAAACATACAAATTTTCACGACAAAATCATGCAAGGAAACAGGTGTTTCTAATTGAAAATACCAGGAGAGGTGACAAACAGGGGAGTGGTCAATTGAATTTTTTAATAGGATGACAGATCATTGCGCGCATTCGAGGAAGAGAGCAGAAAGAAAGAGTAGAGTACGAGTCTGTTAGAATGTCACTTCGCTCTGCTCAGATGTGTCGCGCCCTGTGGTAATCATTGTAGATCTGTTTTACGTGTAACACTTGTAGCGTTCTAAAGGCTACATAGTACTATTCCGTATACGAATGGATCTTACACGCAACAGTGTTTTGTTGCTTTTTTTCAAAGACTACAGTCCTATTTCGTATATAACGAATGCCTCTTAAACGCAACAGTGCTTCATTGCGTTCTAAATGGTATACATTATATATACAGCCATGTTTTGTATGTAACCTACAGATGCTATGCTTCACAAAAGAAGTAGCGCAGTTAAGTTTGTCTGGAGACTATTGGAGGAACTGCAGAGAACAATTATGAATGAAGCAGTCCGATTACAACCGTCAATTTCTTAAGGTAGACATACGTGGCCTTTTTTTAGACGCCTGTTACATTCAAGGTGGTAGTTTTCTGTGTGATTACTAATATATCTGTACCGCTCTAAGGGGCCAAGTTATATACACAAGTCTGTATCAGATAGTTCACGACTATAGCGACCTGAAGGCTGGTATTATCTAAAAGTCCTTGGTGTTGAAAGTTAAAAACATAAGCAGTGCAAGGTACTCACCGGCGCCATGCCATTGACTGTGTACCCTGAATTGACAAAACCCTGAAACGAGAGAAAATATAAATGAAACATTACTCGTAATTAGCAAACTTCAGATTCAAAACCATATAACATCCGAAAAAAATTAAAAAAAAAAAAGATGCAAAAAATTAAGCGGGAAATACTGATATGATCTATGCCGATCTAAGTCGCGCAAACTTAAGCTCAAATCAAATATAGGTTGTAGGCGGCGGTGTTCTGAGAAAATTCATCTCACGTGCGAATGTTAAGACATTCCGACAAAAACAACTACTCTGCTGTGATTGCTGTTTTTAGATGAAGTTACAATATAGAAGCAAAATAGTGGGAGAAATTGAACGAGGGATTTGCCTCGGAACTTGTGGAATCCGAACACTCGATCATGACTCATTGACTAACATAGTTTGGAAACTCGGCACCTTTTCACAAAGGGAAGGAAGCATAACAGTGTCGGGCAGTAGGGCCAGTTCTAGTATGCTACCTGATGGGACACGACAGGCCAACATTTTCAACATTTTCATTAAGTATCGCCATTCCTGGCAACCATCAGTTTTCCTAACATATTCATTGAATAAACGTCGAAGGCTTAAACGATAGTGCGTAGTACAAAATGTTTCCCCTTATCTTTCAAAGATGGCGCTAACTTCACTTTTGGTTTAGTCGCTCCATCGAGCATGATCGCGCAAAACTGATGAAATCCACGACGGAAAGTTATTTGTCAACTGAATATTTACATCGTTAACACATTTGTTGTTGCTTCGATTTACATAAAAAAAATCCCTCATAGGTTTGGTGGCAGAGTCATTGAGTAACTGCGACCCTGAGGAAGATAGAAAAGTGGAGTTTTGAGAAGACGTGAAAACCTGAAAACATACGTGACAAACAGAAATGTGTTGGTGTGATTGGAAGATCTGCACCACTGGTGAACTAGGAGCTTCAGGAGTTCATAAGTTCACTTGCTATAACCATCTTAGTCCACACAACGACCTTCGGATTTCCTCGCTGTTGCTGCTGCTACTACTATTATTATTGTTGATGGTGTTATTTTTCACATAACTGTTGTTGTCATAACTACTGTTATTATTACTTGAGAAGAGAAACATGGGGAGGGTGGGGAAGAAAAGTGACGGAAACAATGTAAAGTGTTGACTATTTACAACGAAGGAAAGTGCTCTGAATCAGAGAGTGTTACTAAAAATATTTTGTAAACTTAAAAAAAAAAAAGTGAAGTACCGTAAAGATGACAAATACCTCAAGCTGGGAAGGTCCAAACCAGTGAATTAAATTAACTAGACTCCCATTCTGCCGCCTGCGCGTGGATTATCTCGGACCCAAATAACAGGAGAAGACAAAATTTCATTTCAAAATGTAAAGTAGTTCAATAAAGCTTTTTTTTTTCATTAAATCACATCCAAGACGGACGTTATGAACAATCTTAAATTGGCCTGTTTTTTTTTTAAGTAGGGGTTAACTGATTCATCTCTTACAGTGTTTATTCCTTGCAGTTCTTTTATTGCATTTTTTCGAGCAATTTCTTCATGTTATTCATGTAGACATCAACTTCTGAGAGATATGTATCTCTCTCTCTCTCTCTCTCTCTCTCTCTCTCTCTCTCTCTCTCTCTCACACACACACACACACACACACCCCCTTCCTTCCTCTCTCTCTTCCCTCGATCGCTTTTCTCCCTCTATTTACGCTTTCCATTTTTATCAACTCTTTTTTTTCCCACATGGTCAGAGTTACTAACCTATCTCCATTCCCTCTACCCCTCTCTCTCTATGTCTTTTTCCTCTCGCTCGCTTTTCTCTCTCTGCTTCTGCTTTCTATTTCAGCCAACCCCTTTTTCTTCACATGGCCAGTTACAATCTATCTTTGTTTTCTTTTTCTTCTTACGACTAATACTCTCTCTATATATATTTGCCTCTCTTCCCATCTCTCTCTCTCTCTCTCTCTCTCTCTCTCTCTCTCTCTCTCTCTCTCTGTGCCTATCTAACTATCTATCTTTCGTCTTGAACAGGTTTACTGTAAATCATAGGCCAACATAGCCTCTGTCAAAAAACTGAAGTTTCAAAATTAAGTGTTGAAAAATATGAGAGTGGAATATGGTGAGGAATAGTATTCTGGAGGAAGAAAAGAAATGAAAGAGGAAAAGGTTGGATGAATAAAGCAGTCCAGAAGAAAAAGAATCCCAGGGCGGAGGGGTGTATGCCTCCCGTTGGAAGCAACTTGATAAAAATCAATTCTTCGCCTTTGCTCACCCCCTCCTCTCCCCCTGGGTCTACTGAAAGCTTTATCAAAATATAAGAGTCGCTGATGCCCCCTCTGTCTCTCTCCCACGGCCGGCAGGGCCGGGCGAGGCAGCCGTTGCCTTAACGGTTAACACCATCTACAATACTGTAAACACTCTGAATAATCGCGCTTCGAGTGGCACAGCCTCGATACTGCCACACTTCTAGAGAATTCCTCTGTGTTTCAGTGACGCACCCTTACGATCGGTTGACACAAGAACAGCTACCATTTACGATATATTTGAAGGATCCAATAGAAGAGGACGCATGACTCCATATCAAAACAATATTAGAAAGGTTTAATTATTGAAAGACGATAATATTAAAAAAAAAAATGGAAAAAGAAATAAAGTGAGTTCACTGGCGTCAAAGACGAGGAACTCCTATGGGTGATTAGAGAATCAACTCGACATTAAAGATAATACAAATTCACAAAATTGATCGTTTTCACTGTAATCAGTTTCCTCAAGAAGGACCTCTTGAAGGGACGTACCACTAATTTGGAGTCCAATTGTCATTTTGATGTTATCTTGTCGTTTATTTCAAACGATTTGTTGTTGTTTTTTTTTACATTAATGACAGTGTTTTACTCCTAAATGTACATCGTTTTATCATCAAAGCGAAAGGCGTGAAGCAGAACTCTGTGAAAGAGGAAGTACTAGTCATGAATGGGACAAACACAGAGACAGTCGTGTAGAACGTGAGCGGTATTTGGATACATATGCCAGCTGCTCTATTATCCAGTATCAAAGCATCATGAACACCGAGGGGCTAAGTACGAAGTACGATGGAATTTTTCAATTTCTGCTCTATTACTCTGTTACCCCATGAAAACATTTCTCTTGAAAAGGCCGAAGAAAAGTAGTTAGTAGGCTATGATAATCAGTCAAATATCTTGTAATGTGTCATAGAAGGTTGGATACAGAAAACGGAAAAGACTTGCAATTTGGAAAAGTGGTATTTCAGGACCCCCTTTCCCCCCGGGCGGAATTACAATGCAAGTATAGCGAAATAAAAGCAACGAAATTATAATATATGCGAAGAATAACTTCTTAAGTATCCTTTCATTTTCAAAGTTTAATCAAGTTTTTTTTTCCTCCTTATAACTCTTCGCAAAGGCGCCAAACAGGTCCCTTCAGAATCAGATAGGGCTTAACTGCATATCGCCTGCCGAGGCGGATTTCGAGCTCGCGATGACAAGTCAGGGCTTTCGCTTCACCTTCAGAGCTCCGGCGCTATTGGTACATCAAGATAAGGTTATACGACCAATGGTACTTGCAGCGATAGCATTAAGTGATAAAAGCGAAATCTGCTTCAAGATCCCATTGAAAAAAAAAAAAACAACAAACATGTTTATTCCGTTCCCACTTGTTACACTAGGCTGTAGTGTTGGGGCCAACCTTGGGACATGTGTGAGGGTCGTGGCGGTGGGTTTTGCCCTGAACAAAGATTGAACAAAGGCGAAGAGTTATGTAATCAGTATCTTGTGTAACATCATTTTTGTTGCCGTGACCTCAAATACACTGGTAAAGAAATTAATGACCCTAGGTGGGAAGCAGCAAAAAATTATTTTTTAGTTTGCTGTGATGGGGGTTCATTTTTTTACGATTACTTTATGGACAACAATTGCTATTCCTTCTTTTTTTCCGTTAATCTCAACAGTTCACGTTACGGTTTAGACGGATGATCGAGCAGATGATGGCCAAAACAAGCATTACAGTGGAGACAACTATTCTCTTATTTTGACAATTCAATAGACACAGTTGGATTTCAGAGACGTTTACGGAATTTCCTTCCCTTCGTTATCCTTGGCCAACAATGCTCCGCACCGAACTAGACCACCGGTCTATTCACTCGAAGCTAGGAAGATGACCAAAAATCCGGCATAGCAAGGTAAAAGCGAGCCTTTCTGTATCTGCATTTTGATTCTGCTCGAAGTAGTTGGGCTATCTGTCGAAAAGTGTCACATTAGCCAAGAAGATACGCGTAGCTCATTCATTTCTAGCACAAGATGTTTTTGAGAAGATGCAAGACAGGAGTTTGCAGTAAATTATTATAGGCTCGAATCAACGCTTCAACTGATGGTTCTATAGGTTTCATCGAATGAATGACATATATCATATGCCAAATACTGAAACAAGCCGAATATTGTCCAGTGATGTCTAAGTATTTCCAATAATTCTAACGGTGATTTCTTTAAATTTACTGGAAAAGTCTACGGTTTGTAATGTGTAAAAATGAAGATAGTTATACAATAAAATAAATGGATCATCAACATTCGACAAATGTCATGCATGACAACTGCAAAACGGTCCATGTGCCGGGAGAGAGGTTTCAAACCCCTCGGTAACATAGGGGGTTGCATAAAATAAAAACTGAGTAAACAAACAACGATAATTAAAGGGTAAGGGAATCACCATGGGTAAGGCAGAGGGAGAAACAAGAAGAATTAGACAGACATAAAGGGACAGGAGCGAAAAATAGTTCATCGACAATGGGCATCCTAATAGGTTTGGGATCAAAGACATCATGGGACTATAGGAATAAAGAGAAATAGAGGAGTTTAAAAGAGGTCAGTTACAGAGAAATAAAAAGAAAGCACGTGAGAGAGAGAGAGAGAGAGAGAGAGAGAGAGAGAGAGAGAGAGAGAGAGAGGGGGGGGGGGGGGGGGGGGGAGAAACATTGTGCAGGTTTTTAAATCTAACCAACAAAACAGGACTGTGATCTAATAGCATAGTTCAACAAAGTTGAGGGCAGGTTGGGTCCACGCCGATTCTCAGTACATGGCTGGGCAACAATGATTCGGTGGGCAGGTTTTACTGTTCGATTTAATTGACTCTTCGATATTGCATTCGGACTTTCACTAAAAAAAATAAATAAATAAAAGTAAATTAACAAAAAAAAAAAACTTAAAGAGTTGGATAGCTCAGTCTATAGAGCATCGGCCCGCTGATCCTGATGTCCATTGATCGGATCCTGGCCCAGCCCATCTGAAGCCCTAACCAGCTCTATCCCTCACATGGTACAAATCAGTAACCAGCTCTATCCCTCACATGGTACAAATCAGTAACCAGCTCTATCCCTCACATGGTACAAATCAGTAACCAGCTCTATCCCTCACATGGTACAAATCAGTAACCAGCTCTATCCCTCACATGGTACAAATCAGTAACCAGCTCTATCCCTCACATGGTACAAATCAGTAACTAGCTCTATCCCTCACATGGTACAAATCAGTAAACAGCTCTATCCCTCACATGGTACAAATCAGTATCCAGCTCTATCCCTCACATGGTACAAATCAGTAACCAGCTCTATCCCTCACATGGTACAAATCAGTAACCAGCTCTATCCCTCACATGGTACAAATCAGTGCATGCGACCGTCAAGGTGACATAATTATATTGCACAAAGTCATTGCTCCTGGGTCTAGAGTTGCATTTCCTCCTATAAGACGAGTTGTAGCCTTTTAATGACTTGTCATTGGGAGAGTAGTGTTACAGGTGACCTCAAACCAAAAAGTTTCCATTCCAACAACAAATCAAATGGCCCCCTTCCCATACCTATTGAGACGTGACTTGGGGTTGCTTACGATCAGCCCTAAAGACAAGTAGCAAACTAAGCTCTTCATATATTAATGTAGGAGAGGACTATAGGAACGAATCAAAACGCAAGCCAATTACCACTACGGTTTATTTTTAATCACGACAGATCGATTTCCTACACTGTGCGATCGCCTTTCTCTTCAGGTTATATTGAGATTAGAAGTTTCTTGGTTTCTAGCTGTCGCTGAAATAATTATGACAGTGAGAAAATACTGAACACATTAATTCCCTGCAAGCATGTTTATCGCAGAGCACACTGTCTGACTGAGTCTCCTATCGATACGCTAAGTGTGTCGTGGCCACGACCAGCTGTGTCCCCGCCTCCCCTTGTCCCCGTGACACACTGAGGCCACAACAATACTTCACTGGCTGTATGACTCTTCTAAAGGCGAACGCAATTTTACACAAATATCCAAGCCAGCACGCAGAGGATCGGATGGTTCTGTCGTCACTGAGTGATGACACAACGTGCACACCGACGTCACCGAGTCTTTCTTATAAAGTAACTAGATCTAAATAGAAAACTATAACTTAGCTGGTGGCTTACTCAGATCTGGGTTACAACAATATTGTACACACTGCACGCTCTACACACTCGCATGTGAATTTATTAGAAACTTCTGGTCTCGCACATTGCTAGTATCATCTAGAAGACACGCATATTGGCTCTCTGTCAAACGTGCACAGCATCCAATGATTTAGAAAACTTTGCCACACGAGATCTTCCATTATACTTCGAGGAATAAAAAATACAAACAACTTTTTTTTTTAAGTTTCAGGGGCAAGATCATCTGAAATCAGACCCTTATGATTTTCCATATTTATAGTATTTTTTCCCCCCCTGATCAAAACTCAGTGAATCTGAAACACATGACATGGTCCATGATCTTGACTCCCGAACTGACAAAAGCTTCAAAATATAATTTTGTGTTTCTCTTTACGCTACAAATTCACAGGTTATTTCCTTAAAAAAATCTTAGTTGTGTACAATTCCGAATCGAGTCGGATAAGACACACACTTCATAATACCAGGCCTTTCAAAATATTATAAGGTCAAGTCAATTTTTTTTTCATTCATCTACCGAAATCTGGTTACCTATGGCACCTAACAGTCTTAGGATAAAAATTGGATCATTGTAGAGTACTTTATTTGATCAACTCTTTGACTGACAGATAGGTTATACATGGAAATGTTTCATGTACCAAACATTGACAGAGTGAGACATTAACAGCAGTTCAGCTAGAAGATGAACGGTTAGGTTAGACTGGCCTTTAAAACTTATTGACACCTCTATCAGGTAGACCAGTGGGCAGCCCAAAGGTGACCGGTTTGGATTAGAACACGAATAGGTTCTACTAGACCCCCCCCATACACACACACGAAAGGCATCAACGTCAACGACCACAATGTGATTGAATGAGGTTACGTCGCGACTGCGGTCTAAGATATCTTTATGACAAAATATCTTCGTTAAGTCCGCCTGGGGATATTGGTCGTCAATTGCTGTTCGTATGGAAAAGATTTTACTTATAATCGACTAGAATTTAGTATCTAGGCCATCAAAAATCGTGACGTCCAACGATCGGTTTGTAACCCTCATTCCGTATTACTAACCGTTAGCAATCATTTTTGTCCATGTGCAGGTACTGCATAAAATTAGCAACACCGATAAAGCTATACTTACAAAGATTGTGGAATTAAAAGGTGAAATTTGGCTTGTAACGTGCAGTCCTGCATAAGAAAATGTTGTCTATTGAATGCGCTTTGCTGAAATCATTCTGGATTTTCATGTTTATCACATAGAAGCCCGATCAAGACTGGTCAAAGCTGCCATTTATTCATTTCTGTCATTTTTAATAGTCAGTTTCCCGGGTGCGCTTTTGAAAACATGTAATAATTGGGTGCAATATTCCACCAAACAACAACAACAACAACAACAACAACAGCATTTGTAAAAGAAGTCGGCTGTTCTACATGCAAAGCAGTGGATGCCTCTTCAAAATTTTCCACTGATCATAATCAAGTCTTTGTTTTCAAGTAATCGAGACGATGAAGCTAGGACAATAAATCAAGGATGCTTGCTGAAGAACAACACTGGTAATGTTGAGCTTTAGTTTCGCACAGTCACAGAAGTAAGTGTGCGATCAAGGTTGATTCCACTGAGCCTACTATGACTGATAAAACCATAAAAAAATAATCTTAGAATCTTAGAATTTGATTGCAATACACATTCTTCATGCATTACAAACTCTCGAAATTCAACACAATTTTCACCACCACCCTCGTCTACAACTACGTTGAGGTTGTTAATTAAAAAAAAAAAAAGGGAAGCCAGTTGTTTCTTTTTTTTATTATAATATAATTTACTCAGGCCTAGTGTGTAAAGCACTTCTCCTTATAAATCGTGTGATTTCTTCCTCGTGATTCAAAAAAAAAAAAAAAAACCGATTCAAAGGGGAAAAAACCTAACCCCATATAATTATCTTGACTTCCTATTTTGAATTTTGGCGCCCTCCGCTGACACCAAACATACATAGATATGGTATCGCTGTCGTCCCACTCTTCTGATCAGTGGTCAGAGACTCTCTCCTCTCCCTCTCCTCTCTCTCTCTCTCCTCTGTCTCTCTCTCTCCTCTGTCTCTCTCTCTCTCCTCTGTCTCTCTCTCTCTCTCTCTCTCTCTCTCTCTCTCTCTCTCTCTCTCTCTCTCGCTCTCTCTCTCTCTCTCTCTCTCTCTCTCTCTCTCTCTCTCTCTCTCTCTCTCTCTCTCTCTCTCTCTCTCTTGTCTGTGATTCTCTGAAAGTGAAACCTTTCCCACGCTTCCACCGCTCGACTTTTCTTTAATAAAAAAAAAGAGCAATCATAAAACAATCTAGTCATCATGCTATCTCTTCCTAACACCCTCCCGCCCACACACAAATTCCCTCTCATTCCTCCTTAAAACTTCTCAATATCACTTATTTGCTGTTTTCACTTTTCTTTGCGATCACTCCCCCCCCCCCCCTGACACAAAGCAATCTCTCTCTCTCTCTCTCTCTCTCTCTCTCTCTCTCTCTCTCTCTCTCTCTCTCTCTCTCTCTCTCTCTCTCTCTCTCTCTCTCTCTCTCTCTCTCTCTCTCTCTCTCCCCCCCCCCCCCCCCTTTGTCTCCTAACACCACATACGGTCTAAATCCTTCTCCATCCCCACACGCGGTATCGATCACAGGGTCGGCCAAGCGCGCAAATACCGTAAACCTTCTACACCAGTTTATCGATCTCTTCCCAGTCTTCGGCATCTGTGGTTTCGCCCCCTTGCTTTCTCTGCGGTGTTCACTTCTTTCCTATTTCTCTGCAGTATTATAACCATTGTTTTCTCCGTCAGCGTTATTGAGAGCCTTCTCATACTACTAATTTTGCAGCAGTCTCCCACCACTGTTACTTTTCTCAAGTCTCAACATATAGGTGTAATAATATACTTTTATTTTTTCCCCTTCTCCCCTCTTCTTTTCTCTTAATGATACGGCTATTAAGTTCTGACAACCAGTGGAGTTTTTTTCCCAATGCCCGTACAGGACCATAAATCAAGACCCAGAGTTTGATGCAGTGTGCCAAGTCAGTGCTAATATTGCCCTCATCTTATTCACGTGTTGCGCAACACAATCTCATGGCGTCATCTTCTTTCGTCGAATTATTTGTATAAAATACAAGACTTCGCATTGAGATGAATGTTTAGGGAGAAAGGGCTTTAAAATTTTGTCTCTCAATCTGAACTACCTTTTCGACGGTAGCCTTTCAAGGCTTCACTAAGAGCGTACATGTATCACCAGCAAATGACAATTTGTCACTTTTTAAACTGAGGGGCACACACTAAGCAAAAAAGCATTACTATCTTTACTAAAACTTGTTTTTTTTTTCTTCTGGAATCAAACCTGGCGTAATCCTCACAGCAAGCTAATTTAACCTCACAAGGGATTTGATCAGGTCGAAACAAAACTGATTACTTCTAACGAGCAAGGTTTGAACAACCTTATTTTTTATAATTTGAAAATAGCCTGCGATCTGCTATTGACAGATGCCTTTTCCAATCCAATTGTTTCAATACACGGTCGATGCTGTCTATGGTGTCCGAGTAAGTAAATGAGTTCCACAATGTAGACCAGTTCATCTCAAAATCGATCTCACTGAATATCACAATCATAAACATCTTTCTACTTCCTCTCAAGGCCAGTAACTGCAAGCGACCTCTGGCAAAGGTGAGCACGACAGGCCGCGACAAATGCCACGACCGCCATGGCCTAACTAGCCTATTAATAGGATATGATCATTTCGGAACAACGCAGTTTCTTCTCTTGCTGACCTCACTGAATACATGTATTCAAGTAATGAAACATTCAAAATACCAGGAGTCACGGGCACACATGTGAACAACTCTGCAAGAGCGGCGGACTCATTGAACACATTCACGTCGAATAATCATCAGAAAGAAAAATGAAAGATACAAAAGGGGCGGGGCGGGGGAATTTTACGGCGATTAACAGATCAAATAATCGGTGACGAAAAAATTTACTATTATTAAATTAATTTTGATTTGTATAATAGTTATTCAAAGCCCTGCTAGTGAACGGTACGAATACATGGGTCGCCTTATTTTCTCAGCAGCTCCACCCCTTTTAATTTTTATCACACAACATATACACATACACTGGGTCCCTCCAACGTTCAAGTTGGAAAGCTCGTCTTTTTTTTTTCTAATAACACCCCCCCCCCACCCCAATCTTTATTCTCCTGGAATTTCATTCTCCATGCTGTGAAAAAATCTGAGGAAAATATGGTCCTTGCTAGATATCCCCATCCAAGTTTCTGTTAGGGTTGGCTTAAGAGACTCTAGGAAGAATAAATGACTTCCTTTGTCCTTCTCTGCTAGTCCATTGAAGACAGTTCAGGATATGAAATATGAAGCGTTCCCAGAAATTCAAAATCCAGCGACATACCAGGCTTCGAACCCGCGTTTCAGACGGCAGGCTTACGTGTTCTCAGGATGCGCAGGATTTCAGCGAGATGGAATAAGCTAAGACTGTCCATCGGTCCAGCCCAGTATGATGGAATAAGCTATGACTGTCCATCGGTCCAGCCCAGTATGATGGAATAAGCTATGACTGTCCATCGGTCCAGCCCAGTATGATGGAATAAGCTATGACTGTCCATCGGTCCAGCCCAGTATGATGGAATAAGCTAAGACTGTCCATCGGTCCAGCCCAGTATGATGGAATAAGCTAAGACTGTCCATCGGTCCAGCCCAGTATGATGGAATAAGCTAAAACTGTCCATCGGTCCAGCCCAGTATGATGGAATAAGCTAAGACTGTCCATCGGTCCAGCCCAGTATGATGGAATAAGCTAAGACTGTCCATCGGTCCAGCCCAGTATGATGGAATAAGCTAAGACTGTCCATCGGTCCAGCCCAGTATGATGGAATAAGCTAAGACTGTCCATCGGTCCAGCCCAGTATGATGGAATAAGCTATGACTGTCCATCGGTCCAGCCCAGTATGATGGAATAAGCTAAAACTGTCCATCGGTCCAGCCCAGTATGATGGAATAAGCTAAGACTGTCCATCGGTCCAGCCCAGTATGATGGAATAAGCTAAGACTGTCCAGCCCAGTATGGGCTCATCTCCACACAGGAAGAGATCTGGTCCTGGCGGAGAGTTTCACAACACTAACTAGAAAAAAAAAAAAAAAGATCTAGATCTAGTCTTTGACAGACGTGGCGGCAGAAGCACAGGAACCCAAGGTGCGATAGTTTAAATTTTCCACTTGGATAAAAACTTCTGGTTACAATAAAAAAAAAACTGTGAAGATAGGGGGGGGCAAGCAGATGCAGAAAGAAAGGTTGGGGGAGGAAACTACATTTACATTTAAACCACTAAATCAGTTTATAAGAGAGTAACCAGAAATAAATAAAATCAAAGAGGATAGCAAGGGGCTTGTACCGATACAATGTCATGATCAAGAAGCCAAAAGAGTTTCATTGCATCTCTCGTGAGCAAACGAATGTGAGTGAGAGGAAAAAAAAAAGAAAGAGAGAGAGAGAGAGAGAGAGAGAGAGAGAGAGAGAGAGAGAGAGAGATTTTGTTAGTACTGAAGGTATTATGCTCGTTCTATGTTTATACTTGTACAAAAATAGGAAGACCCATATGTGTTGTTAAAAGTAATCCTCTAGCCTGATAGTTTTCAGGTACATGGTGATTTCGTTTTTCGCAAATGAGCGACATTTTTTTCAATGGTCAAGACTTCTAAAACTGACACAGATTTAAGATTTTAGAAACATGCCTAAGGCAATTCCACAAGGTAAAATTTTGAACTGGTAGATGTTTCCTACCTAAGCACCAAACATGCGAATCCATGGCAGTTCAGGCTACAAAATAGTGTAGTTGCAAACATAATGATAAGCTGCCAGCTGCCGATGTCAATTCTTTAGCTTATGGTCTTTACCTTAAAGACAGACTGAATGGTGTTGGTTAACTTATTCAAACACTGAATTTGCAATTGGACCTACGCATAAAAGTATTGTATGAATTGTCATTTTTTAACAGTGTTAAATTCAAGCCTTACTTTAAGGCACCCTGTAATATCCCCTACCTTCCTGAAATAATGGGACAGTAGAATGTGCTAATAGCAAGCACATCATTAAATTTAAACCCAACTTACAATGGTAGTTTTTAATTCATTGAAAGTTTGAAACGTATGATCACATGTTTGCACCTTGTTGCCGGAAACATGGAAGAGCCAGTGCAGGTGTTCCAGACACCACTGGCTGGTAAATCCCTAGGTGTTCCAGACACCACTGTCTGGTGAATCCCTAGGTGTTCCAGACACCACTGGCTGGTGAATCCCTAGGTGTTCCAGACACCACTGGCTGGTGAATCCCTAGGTGTTCCAGACACCACTGGCTGGTGAATCCCTAGGTGTTCCAGACACCACTGGCTGGTGAATCCCTCAATATAAATATATGGAACTTCTTGCTCCTCTGTGATGCACACAGCACACCCCAGACCTCAGTGCCATAACACAATGTCCTAACACTCTTTAGTTCTCCTAAAGCAGCAACCATCAGACAATAGCATCAAAATCAAAAATTTCATAAATCCCAGCTAGTTGCAGAATTTCGGATGGCTACAGGACAAGTAAGATGGAGTGTGCCCTGCTGCTGAGCTAGTCCAATGCTAATAACTGTTCGGGTCTAAATTCTAATGACTGAATTTGATTTAGTGCAAATATATTGATTTATTAGATTTCATTAATTAAACTTTTCAAAATTGCAAAGAGTCAGAAATTGGAGCAGCACTATGTCGCCTATTGGTTTATTAGATATTGCATTAATTAAACTTTTCAAAATTGCAAAGAGTCAGAAATTGGAGCAGCACTATGTCGTCTTCATTTTAAGTCAAATTTCAATAAAAGTTTAATGCATAAGAAGAGGTTCAAAACGAAATAGTTTTATATTTGACTGCAATAACTGCATAACCACAATAAAACAATTAATTAAAGGCATATAGTGCCTCTCAGCCATTTGCATTTGAACAAATAAAAACAGATGTTAGAGTAAAACAGCAATTTATTACACTAAGTAGCTTAGTAAAAATACTTCATAACTTGAGCAAACTCAGTCTTTGTTTGCCAAGTGATATTTCTATTATGTACAAATGCATTATAATATACAATTTCATTAGTAAAATTAAGTTAGCATATTTATAGAATGGAGAAGGGCACGAAGCGGCACTAAGGACAACCACTTTTATTTATCACCTCTATTTTCAGTCTTGTAAAAGGCTTTTCCTGACTTTGAACTGTCCTTTCCATATGTTATCTTCCCATATCTTTCCTTGCTTGCCCTTTCTACTACTTCCTTACAATAAGTGTGATAAAGGACCATCTTTACAAGTGTTTTTGATATGTTAAGTCCCCGTATCATTTCAGCTTGTTTTTTCATGTGGTAAGATCATCATGGGAATCAACTGCTTGCCTGAATCTGTTTCTCTGTTTCTGAGTAATAACATGATTTCTATGAAATTCCAGTCTTTTAGGCAACTCATTTCTGTAGCTTGTATCTCTCTCTTTAATTCTGCCATAAAGGAACAATATTTTGCAAACACAGGAAGATTGAAATAGCTATGGAATGCATTGGTATGATTTCTGATCTGAGCACAATGTTCTTATCTTCACATTATTGTCTTGCGCTTCTGCTATGCAAAAACTGCTTGGGTAATCTATGACAGAATTTGTTCCGATTCTTCATTTATCATAGTCGTAATCAATAGGGTCTTATTTTCAGCAATCACTTCTAGTGTCTGATTTGATTCCTTTGATGTTTTTAGTTATCAGTTCATAATTGTTCTGGTTTTCCATGCCCTAATTATGTGCATGGGACCTTTTGAAAAGAAAGTTGAGTAACTGGATAGGATCTTTTTTTTCTTTTCCTCCACATCAGCAAAATACAAGGAGGTGGTTTTGTGTCCCTTGAATATTGCCCCTCATGGTCTTCTGACCAATATATATATATATCAGTCATGATTCTCTAATGGGGGGAAGAGGGTGTAGAGATAAGCTGAGAACATTAACCGTTTCCATAATTTCTCTCCTTCACACTCATTGCAGCACTAGCTCTGATGCTTTATTCTGGAGGCTCTATTTTAAATCAAATTCAAAGCAACTATCATTATGACAATGCAACAGCAAGGCCTATTTTTCAGCAGATTTTTTTTAAATTCTGTTTTGTTACAGTTTTAAAATATCAATGGTCACTTCCACAAAATGCGTAGATCTGTTTCTAAGCTTTTGAAGCAAATAAAAAAAAACAACCATATCTGTATCTTAAAACTCACTTTCAAATACATACAATGTCAACATGATTCCAAAAATACAACCTGTTTTTTACTTAATTTCTTTTGTAAGAAATTAGAACAAAAAAAAAAAAACCCCTGCTTTTTCTAAAAATGCTTCTAAATAGATTCATTGGTAGATGATCATAGTAATCAAAGTTATCTTTTGTGCTTGTTCTTTTCATTTATTTTTCTTTCTTTTCAACTGACAAGTAACTGCTTCCCAGTTTTAATCACTCTGGTTTACCAAAGTAAATATTTTATTTCCTGTATTGAACCACTATAAAAAGAATGAAAAACTCACATAATCGTGAAAGGCCTTAGCCTCGCTACTGTGATCACATGTTTCCCTTCTTTCTGGAGCTGCACAATATAAATCCCAAAATACACTGCAAAACAAAAGATCGTAATAAATACATATTAAGGTTTGATTGAAACAAAAAAGAAAAGAAAAATTGACAGAAAAAAAAAAAAAATATATATATATATATATCTATATGAAGTCCGTTCATCAACTTGCAGGTTTTATTAAGGACACATCATGGGCTATTTTACACTTGTGGTAAATTTGCTACCTCTGCAACACTAGGCAATGATGTCCTGCATTTTGTTGACCTCTCTTGCCCTAACCTCAAAAATACTATGAACATCAAGGAAATTTTTTAAGTATGAGATTTAGTAATCACATGATCATCTCTGTATCTTACAATTACATATTAAGTTTTAAACGTATATTTGATATATAAAAACAGAAAAAGTTCAGTGAAAAAGATTTGTCTGATTTGAAGTGACCTAATGAGACTAAGCGAGAAACTAAATAGTCATACTCATAGCGTATTACCATATAATACATTAATACATTGTATAAGAGTAAATATTAAAATAGTACATGCCCTCTCCCTGTTCTGGTTAAAAAAATCATGAAATTACAGCTTGCTGAGTGAAGAGCCATGACTATTAAAAAAATTTACAAACTTCAAAACGTGCATGGTGTATACGATATAACTTTATAAGTTAAAACACTTACCACCACCATGAGTGAAGAAACCCTGGTGGCTCTCCTAATGTTATGTTTTTCTCCCATCTTATCTGTAGAAGGGACAAAAGAGATGGTTAGCTCATTTCATGGTTATAAAAGAAAGAAAACATCTAAACGTCATTGGTCATTAAAAAAAATTCAGTTTGAGTAAAGTCCCTGAAACTAGTAAAAG
This sequence comes from Elysia crispata, assembly GCA_033675545.1. Lineage (NCBI taxonomy): Eukaryota > Metazoa > Mollusca > Gastropoda > Plakobranchidae > Elysia > Elysia crispata. Next base: position 205,570 of record JAWDGP010001179.1, on the reverse strand, counting down.
ATTAATGTTCCAAATAATATTTGGTGCTTAATTAATAAAAAAACTGAAGTTTATTACGTAGTAAATAATTTCTAACCTGGGTATGACTTAAAAGAAACAAAATTGTGTGGATAAAACTTATTGACCTCAACATAAAAACAATAGTAGTTAGAAGATTGCTGTAAAATTTCAATTCTTATTTTCAACTTACCTCAGACAAAAATGTCTGTGCTGATTTCTGTGCTCCAACATGGAGTAAATATTCATAGACATACAAAGCAAGTCTGAAAAATAAAAGACGCAAAAATATTTCTTTAATAATAGATAAAGAATCTATCAAAAGATTGTTCAGATTCCATAGAAATGATCTTCAAATAACATTTCCCCCCCAAGACTTGAGAAGCAGTAAACATTTAAGAACTGACCCTTTCTTACAATAAATTTTGAAAAATATGTTGTCAGCAAAATATAAATTATGGGCCCTTTCAAAGAAAACTTATAAATCATATCCAATTGATGAATGCTGTGCGCAGAAACACAAAAGTAATATAGATTTTTTAATAAATAAATGCAAAATTATTTTTTAAAAATACTGCCAAGCATTGATCAGCTAAGGTATCAGCAAAGCGCAAGTCTGCACCAGGAACCTAATTGTCCAAAGCTCTTGTTAGAACCCTAAATCCAAAGCTTGAGAGTACACAAATTCAAATAACCAGGGAAAAAAAGAGATGGGTGGTATCTTTTTAAGCTGCTTTTTGTTGTGAGACAAAGCTCATACAAACTCATCATGATCATGGGACATAAATAGTCTTTTGGAAATTCTTAAATACTATTGTGTTTCTTCACCATTAACCAATACTACTACAAAAACAGAGAAAGGCATTTAAAGGCACATTTATTATGCTTCTCATTTTAAAAGCAAGTTTATCCCTAAACAAATTTGACGTTTACATAAAACAAAATACATTTTTAACAAAAAATTTTTAATACAAATACGTTGCTGAATCAAAATAACTTTTTGTCTAAAAAATAACTTTTCCTTTCACATCCTTGTTTGAACCTTTACCAAAGAGATTATTAATGTCCCTAAAATTTGTCATTCGAGCATTCCATTAATACTATCAATCTCTTGACAACTAAGTAAACTTAATCGATAACTGTTACATGATCTGTCCTTCTATTAAAATGCTCTTGAAATGCTAATGACAGAATACATAAAAACTAACATTTATCGCGAATTCGAAGGAATAAATTAACTTGTTTCATCATCCTGATAAAATACTTTTGACTCCTTCATGAGCCTAGTCAGGATGTCATGTTTTTCTTATGTGAGCAATGCTCATCATGCACTATGCAGTGCCCATGACCTACATCATAATTTCTTTTCGCAGACTTGCTGACTTGTAAAGTTCATTTCCATCTACTTCTAGCATAAACAAGTCTAGATCTTAGTGTCAAGGAACAATCATTTTTGCTTTTGAACATTTATGCTTAGTTTATTTTGTAAAATGCCTCAAAATATGCCCATGATTAAGGACATTCTGTTATTTCAAAAAATATGCGTCACTGCAAATTTAAATAAAATATAGGGTAAAATAGTTTGGGTTGAAAAACCAAAGAATCTAATGCCAAGGATGAAAAGGAGTTACATTATATTGAGACTTTAACAAATAAGGACCATAAATCTCATAAACAAGTTTCTCGAGCTATGAGCTTCTGTAGCTGTAGGTTTTGTTCGTGTGGTGTGTGAGGTTTGGGGGGGGGGGGGGGGTGGAGAGATCTACATTCAGGATCAGTTGTTTAGTGGCTTTAAGTTAAGAAAGGGAATTGCGAATAGACAGTGAATTGACGTGGATTTAGGCCTAGAGTCAGATCTTAAAAGAATCTGGGCAGTGATAGAGACACGAAAATACGGGGGATGTATTTTTCTGGATTTTTTAAATTATGTTGCGCTTGCAAATGTGTCTGGCATCCAAGACAGTGCATGTAACGTATAGATGCTGCACACTAAAGCGATTGTTTACCATAAATGCGGGTGGTTTGGTAGGTGAAAGGGGTACATTTTGGATCTAAGGGAAACTACTCAAGTTAGTATGAACGGACCCGGTTCACTGACTTATTGGCAGCCATTCTTTTATAACAGATCGATGTTTGACTTTAATATGGAATTAAGAAGTAATCACAGAATATACTGAGGACTGGTTGATGATATCAATACTGTGTGTGGTCTGAGGAAGTGTAAGATATGAATTGAATCCAGCAAGGAACATTATTGACGATGTTTCTTACTCGCGAAAACAACAATAGCAGTCAGCAGTCCACTCGAGGGTGTGTTTCATAACCGGAACAGCTATTATACGCAGTAGTGAATGGGGCATCCTCGTGTGCAGGTGGAACCCAGCACATTAAAAGGCAAAAAGGTACGTCCATGAAACGTTTCAGTGCTACAGCATGTTATTTAAACACTTTTATGAAATAAATAATTTAAAATAAATACTATTACTTACTTTTCCCTTGCTTGGGCATCCGAGGGAACAGTTGAACCTTTCCCTTTGGCATACATGCTGAGAGTTGAACTGTCACGCACCTGTCAAACCATCAAGGACGACACTGACCCCGTTGTCTTGCCAACATCAACGAGGTCTGTCAGTCGCTCTTTTCTCATTGGTCGACCAAAATAGCATAATTGGAATGCTGCGAGACCGATTTTTCACCCGCCTCGTATAGTTTGGCGACAAAGACACGTTGGCGACTTGCCAGTTATCTAGTTTGATCAGATCTGTTGTTAAAAAAAAATTGTTTTGCCTACCACCGATTGTTTGTAGTCTCTTTCGGATAGGTGTCGCGCATCAACATTGAACTCTCCTTTTTTTTTAAATACCATCTTTCTGTAGAAATGTTCATTTTTATGAAGTTTGTTTAATTACATCATGTGATGGGGCGGCCCGAATTACTTTTTTTGTAGTTTTTGTTCTCTGGTAATATATTTAAAATTTTATTTGCTTTATTCGTATTTATGCAATTTTAAGGGGTTTGTGACGGGATAATTACTAGCCCTTTATCTTTAAGCATAAGATATCATATCTATCACTTTAAATTTAGTGCAAGAATAATATTAATAACGCGAATAAATGTTGGTCTGATAGCTTTGAAATGGCTACATTACTGATAATGAAATCATAAGTTAGAAAAAAAATATTTCTGTCATTGGACATTCAATATAATTATCTCAAATTGTTAGGCATTTCGCAGTTTTCGCTAACAGTACTGAAGAATGTGAAGGTAAAACTAAAGGAGCATTTGCTAGTGGTGCAGATTTCAATAATACACTTAACTGTAGCTATGACCTATATTCCTCGAGATTTTGCTCAATAGTTTCCGAAATGCTGCGAGACTGGTCGTATTTGGGCGAATCCAAATGTAGGGATGGATAGGCTTTTCTCTCTCTTTCTCTTTTTTTCCCCCCCTACCTTTTCGGACGGTGCTGCCTGGTCGTCGTAACTGTACAACAGTAACTATACGGTGAATGTGGGGGTTTAGCTGTTTCCATCGTCTGCTCGGCTCGCCTACCGCGCGTCCTGGAGTGCCCCTCCACCATACCGCCTTTCCCTTCCCTTCTCTAGCCTCTAGTCTCTGTCTATCTCTGCCTCGTTCCCTGTTGCTCGAACTGTAAGTTATAAGGCCAAAACAATCTCTCTCTCTCTCTCTCTCTCTCTCTCTCTCTCTCTCTCTCTCTCTCTCTCTCTCTCTCTCTCTCTCTCTCTCTCTCTCTCTCTCTCTCTCTCTCTCTCTCTCTCTCTCTCTCTCTCTCTCCTAGTGTTTTTTTTTTCTTCTATCTCTCTTCTTTCTTAGCTTGACTCTTTCCATGATCTGATCTCTTCTCATTCTTGTCTCCTCATTTCTGTTTCATCTGCCTTATAAATTCGCCTCTTCTTTCTTCTCTATCCCTAACTCTATCTTCCTATCTATCTATCTGTTTGTCTCGTTTTTTCAGTCTTTTTTTTAAGGTATGTGAGATAGTACCCGTCAGCATGTAGTCTATGCTCTATTCGACAGTACACGGCTTCCGCTCTCGAAGTAATTGCAAGTAAAAAAAGGGAAAGTTAAACATTTCTTGTTTATTAGGTTTATGTGTTTTTAATGTTTTGCTGTTGTTTTGTTTATTTTGTTGGGTTTTTTTTACTTATTCTCTGCTTTGAATATCAATATCTCAATCGCTTCCAACATTCCGGTAAGGCGTTTTTCAGTACATCTTTGCCCATTTTCATGTTAAAGAATTGTTGTTGTTTTTGTTTGTTTGTTTTTTCCTCTTTAACAGATTATCACATTACACCCGCTTTTGTTTTGAGGAGCACATTATCTTAAAGCATTATATGCTTTTTAAAAGTTTGCTTTCTTTATTCTTCCTCTTGTTTACATGACCTTCTCGCGTCTCTGCAACCATCATGACTTGTTGTAAAGGTAAACCAGACACTTTGTGTCAGTCTTATTAAGCATAGTGATAAAGAGGTAAAGAAAAACACTGAGAGAGATAGAGAGAGAGAGTGGGGGGGGGGGGGAGGTAGACAGACAGACAGACGCACAAACACAAAGACAGAAGATAATTAGTGACATAATTAGTGATGCACACACAGATCCGGAAAAAAAACATTGATAAATTTCATTGGATAAGTGCTTATGTACGATATAATCTATAGCTGCTATACATGATCCTCTTTTTTTAAACAAACATTTATTTTGCTCCCTCAGGGAAACAAGAAAGGAATTGGTAGTAGTCGAAGTAGTTGTAGTAGTAGTAGTAGTAGTAGTAGTAGTAGTAGTAGTAGTAGTAGTAGTAGTAGTAGTAGTAGTAGTAGTAGTAGTAGTAGTAGTAGTAGTAGTCGAAGTAGTAGTAGTAGTAGTAGTAGTAGTAGTAGTAGTAGTAGTAGTAGTAGTAGTAGTAGTAATAGTAGTATTAGAAGTAGTAGTGGCAGTAGTAGTGGCAGTAGTAGTAGTAGTAGTAGTAGTAGTAGTAGTAGTAGTAGTAGTAGTAGTAGTAGTAGTAGTAGTAGTAGTAGTAGTAGTAGTAGTAGTAGTAGTAGTAGTAGTAGTAGTAGTAGTAGTAGTAGTAGTAGTAGTAGTAGATTTAATAGTTCTGATTTAGATTGAAAAGAGGCGAACCTTTACAGTTATTGTATGGAAAATTGTTTACATCTAGAGTTTTAGATGGTGCTTAACAATGGTTAGAAACAAAATCTGAGTGAAAATGTCTGAGAAAAATGCTTGTCTTTCTTGGGACACGAAGCCTTGTCCCCTCGCGCTCCGTCGCCTTGCCACAGAGATGGTATGCCATGCACCAACTTGTTTAGTCACTTTGTTCCTTATACTTATACATGTGTAATGTACTTCCTATTTCTAACCACTAGTGACTGAGAAATGCCTAAAATAACGTCGAGCTCTATATGATTCTTATTATGCAGTTTTGGAATCAGTAGAAATTTCAAGGAGTAATGACAAAAAATAACCCAAAAGAGTTACAATGATTATTGCAGCTCTAAAGATCACACGCACAAAAAAAAAAAAATACTTGACACATAAGCTTTCGCTTTCATACCTAGTAGGCAAGCGTACATTGTGGTTTGCAGTTGTAGTGACAGTATGCCTAGTAGTGTTCGAACCTGACGAGGGAAAGAAAAGAAAGGTAGATCAGAACTGAGATAAAAGTTCATATGCAAACAAAGAAAACAAAACAAAACTCAAAACAAGAATGTTATGAGCGAAAAAAGGAAGAGAGGGGAAAAAAACCTGAAAGACAATTTGGGATCATGCCCCAGCGCTGGATGATAGTTATATTCGGACTCCAGCAACTATTATAGCCCTCGTTTTATCGACATGTAAGAGACGAGGGACAATAGTTATCCAACCTAATGACTACATCACCTCATCACCTAAAGTGCATCGAGCCATCTGATCTGGCAGTTCATTTAATCCTCATATTTGAAGTACTGTATGCATCTTCTGCGCTTTGTTTTTAATTCTTAATTTAATTTCATTTTTTTTTTCCATTTTAAATTTTCTTTTAGTCCTATCTCCGGTGTAACCAGGAACAACCATGAGAATGCGTAAGCAATGTTTTGTTCTCCGTTCTTTTCTTCCTGTCTTTTCTTTTCTTTCTTTTTTTTTTCCCTAGCAGAGGGTGAGCAGAGGAAGAAGACAAGCAATAGCGCAGCGCAGCATAGAGTGATGCATGATGGGTGCGGGTCTGTTGTCTCGAGCTGAGTTCGAGCGTCAGGTTGAACGATTTGTCGATATCTCTAACAGGATCAATGATCAGTGGCAGCTGGTCCGCGCCGCCAATGTAAGCCCTTAGATATAGATATAGACTGCTCAGGCGGCCTCTCTCTCTCTCTCTCTCTCTCTCTCTCTCTCTCTCTCTCTCTCTCTCTCTCTCTCTCTCTCTCTCTCTCTCTCTCTCTCTCTCTCTCTCTCTCTCTCTCTCTCTCTTTTTCTGTGCCCCTCTCTCTTTTTTTTTTTTTGCTCACCCTTTCCTTGCTTTTCTAAGTCTATCTTCTCTCGCTCTGTCTTATCGACTCTACATGTATGTATTTTTGTCTGTTTAATATCTCTCTCACTGAAATTCTACCAGTCTCTCTATCTGTCTGCTACTCTCTGCCTCTCTTCATTCTCTTATACACAAATTCAAACTCTAAATCTCTCAAAAGAGAGAGAGAGAGAGAGAGAGAGAGAGAGAGAGAGAGAGAGAGAGAGAGAGAGAGAGAGAGAGAGAGAGAGAGAGAGAGAGAGAGAGAGAGAGAGAGAGAGAGAGAGAGAGAGAGAGAGAGAGAGAGAGAGAGAGAGAGAGAGAGAGAGAGAGAGAGAGAGAGAGAGATATGAATAATTAGTTACATACACATTCATAGAGTTTAACACACCGAGGATTTTTATTGATTAACTGTTGGGTCAAGTTGTTAGGTTAATTTTCTTTCTTTCGGAAAATAACTAAATGTTTGTAAAGAAAACGAAAATACTCTAAACTTTGTCTACTGGCATTGAAGGTTCAGCAGAAGCGGTTTACATGGTTTCTTGTAGATCTAACCAAGGGAAAGAAACCGCTTGGGCTAACATATTTATCACCTTGGGTTAAGGCCCCTCTGGTTTGTCGGAGCGCTATTTTGGCCTGTTATTGTTATTATTATTATTATTATTATTATTATTATTATTATTATTATTATTATTATTATTATTATTATTATTATTATTATTATTATTATTATTATTATTATTATTATTATTATTATTATTATTCAGGCTTCAGAAGAGTAAAGGTGAGAAATCTATGAAAGTGTCAGCAGGTATGTCCACTATAAGCACCATTTTTTCAGACGAAAGAGGTTTTTGAGATGTTACACGTGAAGTGATAAGCGCTAGCTAACTCTAAATTGTTCTTCAATGTACGTAGATAGAAAGAGAGGGTTGACTAGGGGAATGATGGAAAATAAAGGGAAAAATAAATGGAAAAGCGACAGAGGTATGTTCGTGCTCTATATTATTTTCCTTTAACACGTACTAGCTTTTCGTGCCCTATGTTTCTACGAGAACCGAAGGAGACAGTGGGTTTCCTCCAAGCTAGAATAGGTCTGATTAGATGTGACCCAACTCCACCACTGTCCAGATCGATCAGGTTCCAATTGTGAATTCAACGCTTCTCTGACTGAGCTGGCTAACGCTCCTTAGCAATTAATTGACATTTCGTAAGGGATCAAGATAAACATAATGAGAGATACCACAAAAAAGACTAAAAATGTAATAAATTAATAATTTTGTAAAGACTCTTGTAAGGATAGCCTCTTTAATTTCATCCTTTTACATTTTTACACTAATACATCCCTTTTGAAATTTTCCTCACAGAATGTTCTTTACATGGTGAAAAAATGCGTAGCGAGTCCCACTACAGACATCTCCCAGACTGACATCCGTCGGACCACATCTTCCTCCTCAAACATGGTCTCCATGGTCGCGTCGGACAGGCCCCCCTCACAAGGCGGGTCGACATCACCCACTATAGCAACATCAACTGCAAGCTCGCTCGATGCACACTTACAGCCTGAAATAACTTTCCTGTCGGAACTATCAGTTTTATCGACGATGACGCCATATTCTGCATGTCAGCCTATCCGTGCAACGGAAACCCAACCCAGAGATACTTTATTTGAATATAAATCTGCTTCACATACCGGTACCCAAAATGCTGTGTCCAGTGATACCAGTAAGAAAAAGCATGAGTTCTTGACGCAGCAATGTTGCGGTGAAACACCCAGATCACCGTCTTTGCTTGCGGAGCGACATCAAGCTGCCTTAGATGCCCATAAACTTACGGCAACAGCTACGCCAGACCCAACTGGAGAACACTGTGGCACTGATAGCAGTTTCGGTGCTCACTTTCCAAGTTCGGAGATGTCTCTTACTAGTCCGCTTGAAATGGAGATGGAAATCGATTCAGAAGTAAGTGGATGTTCACGTTCATTCCTGCCCATAACGGATGCAATATGCTAACGTTATAAAACTTTGGTACATGTACCTCTTGATAGATCTCACGAAATAAAGTTACCCGGTCCAACGAGCTGACATTGATAAAAACTTTTTGTGCCATGTTTAATATCACTAAGTCGTGTGCGGGGGCTACAAAGGGTATTTATTTATAAGGAAACCGTACTTTTATTCTCCAAAACTTGGCGCCCAACTGAGACACGAGCGAAGCCTTCGAAAGGTGTGTTCTGGTGCTTTATCCTTCAAGACCTACGTACATGTGGGGTTTTATTTAGAGCAAGTCAATCAGTCTTTGCTGTGTTAGAGGCTTTCCGTGCTCTAAAGAAGCTGTATAACAAGTAAGAGTCATTGCCTTAACGCTTAAAGCACGATGTACCTCGGGTGGTTAGACAAATTTGTTTTCAGAAACTCTCCCTTATCCTCGGTCGTAATTAAAAAAAAAAATTATTGGCATCAGTAAAGTATAGATTGGGCTCGAAACAATAAAATCAGCGACATCTTCATAATCATCATCACCATCACCACCGTTTACAATAACAACAACAACAACAACAACAACAATGGACATTCAAGGACCTATAATGAGTGAAAGGTAGTGTCCAGAAACCAGAAGATCGTGAGTGCGGAAACTTTCCACATTAAAATTAGCTGTCTCACTTCTTGATATCTGAACCTGGCAAATGGACATCATGGCCCCTGGCACCAACTGAGCTAACTTTTCTCATCCCGATTCAAGGCGTTTCTTGAGTTAATTTCTTTCATCTTGCAGATTATCAGCATGATTCATGGAAACGTTCGAGCTTATCCCTCTCCTGGCGCATACTTGTTATATTATTATACAGTCTAAATTTTTCGTTCCAGGACGAATCTTGCATGACAGAGTGTCGCCCACAAGAGAAGCCACTGGTGTATGAATACCACGTTCTATACAGCGAGAGTTACAGCGTTCCTGTTCTGTATCTAAATATATTCACTCCAGGTTGGAAATTCAAGAATTTAGTGTTTTTGTGACTTTTTTTGGTCAATACATGTACTTTTTTTCAATTAGAGTCCCTGCAAAACAAGTAGTGTTTACGGGATCAGATTCAGAGATAGCCCAGCTAATCACAGTGACATGAGGAGATGAATAACATATATGTGCCACTTATATAATGCACTGTGTACATATATACATGTATTATGTGGATATTTTAAGCCTTTTGGCAATGTGTTTTTAGTTTTAAGAAGGTCACAGTTCAATGTGCAACCATCATTAATTTTTCAGTATCAAAAAGGTCAGTAATGTGTCATGAATTTTGGATCCATAAGAGGTGTTAAAAATTATTGGAAGTGATTAGACAGCCATTGCGCTCTGCTTCTTTTAAAGCCAAAAAGATAAATCTGCTTTATGCACTCTGTCAATCAGATGGGAAGCTGCTACCTCTAAACGAAGCCTGGAACTTGTGTCCTCAAAACTATCAAGCTCATATCAAAGAAAACAAATGGACGACATTAACCCAACAGGTGGGACTGCTTTACACAATCATGTATTGTAAAATGTAGAGGTGGCCTGCAATTTTTAGGCTCGATGACTAGTTTGGGCGAAATACTATTTCCATTTTTCCTAAAAGCCTAATCAATTCCCTATATAAAAGATTTAATTTTTTAAAATTATCTTAATATTAAGCTGAGATATGACTTTAAATCTACAACAACGTTTGAAGTTAGGGAAAGCTTTCATACAGTTGCAGGTATCTTCACAAAAACAAAAACAATACACACAAAAAAACAGTATTTCAAGTTGCGTTTTGACACGATAGATAAATGGATGATTGTTCATGAGAAGCTATAAGTGGGCCACCTTGAACAATCGATTTTTTTTTAATGCTGAAGCCCTGTGGCTCAAAACAACAAGGAGTGATACAGCTTTTTTTCACAGGAGCATCCTGTGTTGGGACGTCCATACCTACAGCTCCACCCCTGTCACACAGCAGACCTAATGGCTCAGGTTACCAGTGGAATCCAAGCTGAACCAAGCAAGTACGTTCCCGATGCAATGTTGACACATAGGTCTTTACATAGACCAATTATCTCAAGGACATATTCTGCATAGCTTTTCTCCTCTCTCCTTAATCTTTTCTTATTTTTACTATCGTACCAGTAAGAGGGGAAGAATAATACAAGGTTGGGTTAAATCACCCTGCTCTGGCAGCACACAATCAGAAGTAATAACAATTGGTTATGTGGAAAGTTGACTAATTTTTTTTTTAGGTTTTGAGCACAAAAGAAATCTTCTTGTTATCATATAATCATGTTTGATTTCACATTTCTTCACCGTTTCTAACTGTTCAGCTTGAAGTAAAGATTTTGAATTGTTTGACCCCGTCTTATCTTTAAAACCCTATGTGGGAACAACTGCTTCATCCAAATCAGTCAAAAGATTAAATATTTAAAAGACAAAAATGTTCAGTAATGTCAAAATTCATTTTTTTTTAAATTTCTCTCCACAGAAATTATTTGGCTACGTGGTTGAGCACAGTGGGTCCCTTGATTGCACTCAAAATAGCCCCAGCATATATTTTTGGATAGCTACCTTTACTACATGACTTCCTGCAGGAACCTCATTTACAAACATTTGCATTCACCTTTACTTACAGCAGCCAAATTTTACTTTTCATTGCTTCACCCGGCCTGCTCAGATTAAGAAGCTTACAACTCTTATTTAACATCAGTGCCAAAAAAAAATAATTATATACTTTAGAATCAATTCAAAGAATCAATATATTTCATTGTTTGCAACAATGGGGCTTGCATCTCAAAGAAAATGATTTTGTAAAGTACAAAAGAGAAACTATTTTTAACTCAACCAATGGATTTGATGTTGTCGTATTTTGTGAGTTCATCATTCAATTGCTTAGCACTGCTGGTATTATGCCTCATTCTTGAGTTGGATCAACTGGAAAAGCACCAGTGTTGAAGTATCTGTTATGGTTTGATTTTATTGAGTTAATGTGTAATTCAATCCATCTAATCTACTTGACTGATAGAATCTAGAAAGGCATAGTCATAATGTTTTTAAAAAACTGAGGTGCCCTTTCATCATTAAATTATATGTAGAAGTTTTCTATCTGCAACTTTTTTTTTATCTTCAATCTCTTCTTTCGCCCATTTTTACCTATAAAATAAAGGTCTTCCAGTGACGTGATCTAATGAGATTTCAAGCTTTTCATATAGACGCATCAACTTATGAAACAGAGTACAACTAAGAGGATGAGACCTCAAACTTATTCACTCAGCAATAAGATTGAAATATTTGCTGTGTACTCCACTTTCCTCAACATTCAGCATATACCTTAAATCTAGGCAGTTCTTTAGATGAAGTAAGCAAAACTTTTTCCATTCTTGCATGTCGGCATCTAAGGCTTCATTTGCTGTTTTACCAATTTTTTTTAGAAAGCAAAACCTAAAAAAGTGTTTGGATCTGAAAGTTACTTTGTATCAGCGGCACAATTTATCCTCAGGCCTCATAGAATGATTACTAACAAACAAGACCAGGCCAGCAAATCAATGTACATTGTACTTTGTAAATGTAATTTGTTTTTCTTTTTTTCATTGTCTCTAACGTACCAGTTAAATTTTATGGCTCATTCATACCAACCTTACCTATTTACATATAAGTGCATTCGCTCGTCTAAAGTTATTCCCTTCCATATATCAATAACTCTACAGCATTTGTCATGACTTTGTTGTCTTCAAAACATAATTCTTAGTTATTTGATTCATTAACTCTATCTTGAAAAGAGAATAGAAACCTGATTTTTAACAACTCAGATAATAAGAAAGCCATTCAAAATCATTATAACACTTAATATGCCAGCCATGGATTTTGATTTTTCTAATCTTTCGAGGATAGAGGCATGTGGCAAGTGAATAAGCACAAGCATTAGTTGCAATTAATATTAAAATGGCTTTGTCTTACATACATACAATATGGAAAAAACATACATCAAACTGTGTTTCTTCCTATGAATTTAATTTTTAAGATGTTTCTCTTTTTTTCTTTTCAAGCATACCCTTGAACCAAGCACAGATATTATTATAATTCATGTTTAACATCTCACACGAGTATCTTAACATATTCAATCTCAATTCTATGCAGGCTAAAATCATGGAAACCGAAAGGATTGATAATAATACATTAGTAACTGATAATCTTTACCTCTCGCTGGATTAAAACAAACAAACAAAAAACTGTTGATAAAAATTATGCACAACCTGTCACATTTAATCATCTCCATTAGTAATTGCTGAATTAAACGACAGAAGAGTGCACACCGATGACAAAGAGCATGACTAGCTATTCATATAGAAAAAGACAAAATGTATTGCCATAATCTATATGTGGACAAACATGATACATATCTCTATACAGGTAAACATAATGTGTAACTTCGGGTCAATCCATCTCAGCTGTATTCTATGAATAGAAAAGAAATAATAGTTAAACACTGCGGTATGATCATCTTCTTGTGGATAAATTTAGTGAAACACTTGTATGCAAAACAATAATAAAATAGTCATGGGTGCAGGTGAAACTGCCCATGAGACAAAATTTAAAAAATAATGCTTATAGATCAAACAGCATTGATTAGAGTTAATTTTGACATTTTTTGTTCACTATTCCTGACATTTTTTAAAATTCAAGTGAAATCTTGGTGTATTAGAGATTGAGAAAATATACCATCAGAGGTCAGAGACAGACATTGTTTACTGTATACATGTAGAAGTCTTCACAAATGACCTGGTTGAAGCATTATTACCAATCAGAAATAGGAGTTCCCTGCTTAAAACATTTACCTTATGACTACGAGGGTTCCATTTGGTTGGACTTTTTTACTTAAAGCCTTGCCTTGCCTTACAAATATATCAGTGCATGATTCTAGGTTAGATTTAATAGAAAGAAATTTCTTGTTTTACTAGACATTTGTCCAAGTCAGAACATGATAATTGTTTAATAACAAGACTTTCATAATTTGTAAAACACTTGCCATACAAATTTGCTTCATCATCATTGCATGTAACTAAGAGGACTTTCTTGTTTTACTGAACACTTGCTCCAGTAAAAGCACTGTAACTGTACAGTAACAGAAATTTCTTACTGTATTAAACACTTGTATTGCAATTGTGTTCCTTTCATTTCAATCCACTTTCTAATCTGCAGCAAAGGTTGATTGTAAGTTACAGTTAAGTTGAATATCACCCAAAGAAGAGAAAAAATAGTTTAAGGCATCAACTAAACAAAATAACATAAAACATTTACTCAACAAAGATAAAGCTCACCTCCTTTTTCTTACAAAACATTACTTGTTGCATGAAAAATAGTGTTTCTTTTTTCTTAAACACAAAGAAAAGATAAAAAAAAAGAGCAACAAATATTGTGCCCAGACAGATGGTGTTAAAGAATTAGACATTTAAAGCTGACCCAGACTACTATTGACAAGTTATATTCCCTGAGTAAATAAATGAGGGTACTCTGAGAATTTGATACATTAGGATTTCTTGTTTCCATACAAAGAAAACTATCTAAAAGTGACACATTCAGCACTCTATAAAGATGACAATTATGTGCTTTTTAGCAGTAGATTTCTACAAATATTGGATTGAATTCACGTGGAAACTAATCCTAGGTACACTGTTTTAAACACAGGCATTTTTTAAAAAAAACAACAACAAAATAACAAATAAAAAATTCCACTGCTGAATTTAACAGCATTATTTTTATACAATGTTTTCCTTTCCTATTTAATAAGTACTCATACTGTTCTTTGTGCTCTTCAATAATCTAAATCATTTTAAGTATCATACCAAGTCAAATTCAAATATTTGCTTATATTTCTTGAAGTCTCTCAGCTCTTGATCAATAATTTTTTGCACTTTTAAAGAAAGACAAGCATGATGTGAGCGGCAAAGCTTTCCCATTCACACACTGAAAACAGGAGAGGAACATTTTGCAGAGCTTTTGTTATTAAAATTTCAGCATAGCCTTACCATATAAATTCATGGCTTTTTTTTCCCCTGGTTTAGCTTGCCTTGGTGATTAGATTGGTAAGGTACACAAAATTTTGCCAATACGTCATTACATGTATTAATTTCTATGACAAATTAATCAAGACTGGTCGCACTTGATAACAGATATTTTTCCTTTTTTTTTAATTTGATAGATGCCAACCACATGTATACATGTATATATGATTATGTTATGGTCTGAATGCAAACTAAAATAAATTGATTCATTTTCAGATACATCATAAGATAAACAAAATTTTCCCTAGTGCATGTATATGTCAATATGTGGTTAGAGGCACTCTGTGTAATCTGTTCAGCTTCTTCAATAGGCATAGTTGATAATATCAGTTAACACTAATAACAGCCCTTTAGACAACTGGGAGAGCTACATATTTCAAGAATTGCTGAATCATTGAACAGGCTCATTCAGTGTATTACATTAGAATGCATTTAGTGTTTAGTGAATCCGTTTTAAGAATCACGTGAGAATGAAGGTGGAAATTCATTTTTTAAGTTAATGAGTATACATTGAAAAATTGAAAAGACATGTCAGGAAATCGCTGTCCTTAATGTTGTAAGATGTCATACAATATCCCTTGCATAATACCAAACAGCTTCACTAAAACACACTTTAAAGAGACAAAATGCTAATTTCATAACACATTGGATGATGACACTTTGAAAGTTAATGAAACATAATCTTACTAGAAGTGCATAGTCAACAATATAAGTAATTGAAACTTCCATGTGCTATATCTACATGTTAAATTTGTTTACAGAGAAATAAAGATACAAATTTGGTAAAGTCCATTAAACTTGCCACACAGTTGCACGTGTTGACATTTATATAAATTAAGTCTAACTGCTTGCACAAGGAAAAAGTTACAAAATTAGAAAGTTTTTAATTTAGAGAGCTCAGTAGAGGCTGATGTCAACATTTCTAAAAGTGCTCACTATCTCGCGCTAAACTCAGATGCAAACAAGAACAGGAGTGTCAGAAAGCATAAAAACATAAAGCAATTGGAGTGCATCCCTTTGTTTAGACTGAACAGCCCCACAGGTGTCAAAGTCCACAGGCACTTGGGATAACAATAAAAATGATAAAGCCACATAAGGCAAAGTTCCGTATTCATTGAAATCAATGGGTCATGCCTATAGTTAGGCCAAAAAAGATGTATGAAACTACACATGCTTCTTCCATGTTCATCATATCAATAGAGCAATAAAAAAATAACATTATATTAAAACTTTTTGTCATTTCACAGTGACAAAAGAATATATGAAAAATGTCTGAGCTCACAAGGTGATCAAGTGAAACATCAAAAGATCAGCTGTTAAAAAATGCCATACATTAACATATTGGTACATTAAGTATGCACTGTTGACAACTTCTTGAGCAAAAAAGTGCAGTCTAGTTCCACATTTGTCACCAATTGTGGGCTTTTGGTACCTCCTTCCAACAAGACAGCTTTCATTCTTAAACTACTACATGTCAATCATGGTTCAAAAAGGGAGGAAAACTTGTTTAAAGAAGACATGATGCCAGTGATGTTGGAAATCAGGAAACAAAAGTGTATTTAATTGCTAATGAAGAAAACATATATTTACCTATTTATTGTACTGAATGCAGCTACATAATAATTAATATTGGTCATCTGTTACACTTATGCATACATAATCTGAGTTTTTCAAGGTGAGGGAAAACTGCACGAAGTTTAAATACTTTTTCTGAACAGTACAAATGAAGAAAAGTTTCAGTTTACAAAAGATAGTTATGCTTACAACCTAGACCAAAATCCAGAGCCACTACAGTTCAATTTGTGCGTAGCATCTACACTTTAAGATACATCGTTTCCAGTCCACTGCATGCAATGTCAAAATCTTTATATACAAAAGTGAAAAAAAATCAAGTTTTTAGATCAACAGATCTGCTTTAAACCAGCATGGTTACAATTGAACATTACTATTTCATCACATGACATATAGTGATACAAAATAAGTATTATGTATGTGATAAAAGTTGACTCTATGATGGTGAATAGTGGATTTCCATCGAATGTCGGCTCTGTAGTCACTTTTTATTTGAGAGTAACTGTGGTTTGTTTGAGCAAATGGGCTTTGTATTGTAACATAGAAAAAATTCTAAACAATTCAAAGATTTATTTTCACCTACATACTTTGCACACTTTTTGCACAATTATCTAATTAATGGAAAAGTTGAAAATAATAATGGATAAATTTACAAAAAAAAAAGCAACCAAAAAGCTATTTTGACTCAAAAATACCTCAACCAAAAGTTTCTGCCTCTTCGCTGATATAAAAAAAAAATTGTCCTACATGTAAGTTCCCTCTGATCAACCAACATCCCCTCCTCACACAAGGAAATCCATTCTGTTTAATTTGAAGCTTTGAAATAAATTTGTTTTCTATTTTTTAATGAAATTTTTTCAAAGGTTAGAAACTTTCATTTTATGATTGACATAATTCAGTATCATGAGAAGCCTAAGAATGTCATGGAATGTCCTCTATTTCATTGAAAGTGGTCATTGTGGTAGGAGCTATAACAAATGTTGGACTGAAATAGTTAAGTTGAAAAACATATTTTACAAATGTGTCAAAGCCAGCCCTGAATATGTTGGAGAGAATAAAACATCTGTGTAAAACAGTTACTTCCAGTGTCCATCAGTTTCTTGTCAACTGCTTTTATACCATGAAGTGTAAAAGACTTTATTCCACCTAGATTTAAATTTGTGGACAAATAATATCCAATATGGTAAATCCATGCATTCCATGCAACCTGGAGTTTTCTACATTAGGTGTTGCATACAAAAACTCCTGAAATTCCATGTGTTCCCACAAAAACATTTAATAAACATATTAAAGCCAAAATATCCATACTATGAGAAACAAAGGTAATAATACTGTCTCTAGATAAAGAGATCAAACGTAATTAAATTTTATACCAGGTGCTGTGGTGAAAAAAAAAAAGTAAATTTTGTTTATATTTGACAAAAAAAGACTTTAAATCATTTCTGTTAAAAATAAAACAAGCACAAAAACTTTTTTATATCAAAAAGGTAGCATTTTGTTATATAAAATGGAAGATTTTACTCAGTAATTGATAAGTGAATTTGTTCAAGCACCCCATGACCCCAACACATACATAAACTAAGGTCATTTCAAGACTTTCCCTTTTCGGTTTCCCTACCCATGAGTCAGACAATCTAAAAGATTTGCTGAAAACATTCAGAATAATTTATCAAAAGAATCATACTACAGGCTGTATCAACCTAGAATTGGAAAGTGATAAAACACGATAATTTAAACCAATGTAATTAACTCATGATACAAACACTGTATGAGAAAGAGAATGATATTTGAAGACATAGTGCAAAAAGCTTCTTAGAAATGGAAGTATTTTAACAATATTTAAAATGCACCCTGTTGAGTCTATACAGATCTTTGAGTTTGACTGAGCTGACATATTTAAGATCAGCTTTAATTAATTATGCTGTTTCTCTGTAGGTCAAAATAATTGCTCTCATATTTCCCTGCCTTAATCAAAGCAACTTTTGTTGAGCAATAAGTATGTGCCTTTGTGCTTGACAAGTTATCAAAATATTAGTTAAATGCTGCAAATGCAGACAGGTTATTCAACCACTCTATCAATAGCATCTGTTCTTGATCTCTCCAACTCTCTTATAACCTCAGGTTTCATTGACTTAAGTCTTTGAATCACATACACTAGAATATTGCTTAAGCAAAATTTCTGGGGCCTCCAAAATAGTTTCAACCAGGCTAATTTTAATAATTGTTAAATGAGCCAGAGTGAAATTTGTGAGGAGAGAGAATGGCATGACCCATCATCAAATTTGAGCCACTCATGTTCTTAATTTCTCATTGCTGAAAGTTGCATGGAATTGTAAGAAAAATTGTTGTATCTACTTTCAAATGCTGTTTATTGACTCGAGTCAAATTGAACATATCAACTCCCATGTCATTAATATTTGCTTTACAACATTACTGCTTTTATCCTATAAATTTCTTCACACTTAGTTAGACTTCTCTCTCTTTTTTTTTTTATTTCTCTTCAATTAGTCCTGAGAATCTTAATCCTACTTTTATTTTTACTAATCCTCTTCATAGGTGCATGAAGTCGCAGTCACATTCGTGATAAGTGCTTGAAAAATATCAAAAAGCTTAAGAAACTCACTCTTTGAATTGTTCTCTATCAAACGTAGATAAACAAAAATGTTAAGAAGAGAAAGTTTTTTGTTTTATTTTATATAACCATTCCACAACAGTGATCTCATGCCTTTAAGCCCTTGTCAAAAGGGCGGAACTTAAAAGTGTGGCCCTAAACTCATCTACCGACAGGACAGGGCTCGAACCAATGTAAAAAGTCTCTTGCATATCAGGACAGTTTTAACCACATAGTCATTCGCTCTCCAATTATGAGAGAAAAGATAAAAAGACAACAAACAAAAAACTATTCTCAAGAACAGTGAAATGTACATCAGAACTTTAAAATGGACATTGACCAATGGCTTTATGACCTTCAAAGAAAGCCATTTTGTTTCAATAGGTTGAGATGTTTAGGTGATGGGGGTTGAACAGGAAACAAATTTTTGGATAGTGCTGTGAATGGTAATAGCATTCTAATGGCATCGAATCATGAGATCACTGAACACAAGACTTTCAATACCACAAGGAGGACATTCTTATTTATTACTCATTTGAGTAGGCATGTCAAGTAGTTATGATACCCGCTAGATTGCACAAAGAAATCTCAAAGTTTCTGCGGACATGGGGCACTCCTTCAAAACACTTAGAACTTGGTATAAATAAGAAATGTAAGTAACTAATAAAAAACCTTACTCTAGTGTGAGTGACTTAAATTCATCAAACATTAGTGTTTCAGTATAAATGCTTAGCTTTGCTATCAATGAAGAGTATAATTATTTTCGTTAGCTTTCTTTTTTTAAAAGAAAAGGATAGTAACTTACATTGGGCGTACAAGTGCTCATGCTAAAACCTTAAAAGTTTGGCAAAAGTTGTTAAAAAATTTTGAAGGTATATGAATTAAGATAATATACTACTGTCTTACTAAGAATAAGCCTTCCTCAATAATGTGAACTATTACATAGTCAATGAGAATGATAAGAATGATGACATAAATGCAACGAACAAACTTAAAAAACTCAATAAATAGATTATTGGAATGAGTCATTTAGCATGATTATGAATGCAGACAGTTCAGCAAGGCTAGGTACAGCAAAAATATACATTACCATAGTATGAAAATACTTTCATTTAAAAAGTTTTGTTTGCCTTACAACCAAAACTCTTTCATCAAATACAAACAGTAAAAATATTAAAATTCCATAAATGCACCATGGAGGGATGAAATATCACTTAAAAGAGTTTCTGTGAGGAACTGAGAAAAATTTGATCCTTCAAGATGCAAACTGATTAATTTTGTATCTTTCTAGAGAGCAGAAAAACAACTTGCAAATCAGGAAAAAGATATAAAAAGATCATTTACAAGTAGGCCTATACTGCTGTATCTTTTATTATAAGATTTCTAAAAATCTTTGGGAATGTGAAACCTCTAATTATATTGGTGCAACAAACAATATTTATCAAACATCATCATTTCTGACTTACCAGAAAAAAAGACAGAAATTCTTAAATTTGAAGAATCCGCACTGTGCAGGATGGTCTTGCACAAGATGCCTAACTCATTCTAAAACATCTCAATGAAAAAGCAAACTTGATAAAAATGATTGACAAGTCCTTTTGATCTTAGTCAATTTCTTTATAACATTGAACAAGTCTGTTCATGATTTGAGATGGGTCTGTTAAG
Source organism: Elysia crispata (assembly GCA_033675545.1). Classification (NCBI taxonomy): domain Eukaryota; kingdom Metazoa; phylum Mollusca; class Gastropoda; family Plakobranchidae; genus Elysia; species Elysia crispata. The sequence goes on along the minus strand of JAWDGP010001179.1, from coordinate 185,154 downwards.
TAATAAACCAGTCTTCTTGGCATGTTTTCCAAATTGGAAGCTGTTCGTTTATTTCCTTATACACCACTGAAAATCTGGTTGAAAACCAGAAGATGATATAGCTTTCTCCACAAGTGCAGGTGTAAAATACGATTGTCATTTTTTTTTTATTTGCAGCTTCACAATCCTTCAGGTAGTTCCTGCCTGCCAGATGTAAGGACATTCTTAACATTAGCTAAGAAGCATTTTATTTCAAGAGGCACACAGCTGGGGAAGATATAATCTTAGGGGGAAAATGTTTTGATTAAGTGAAATAAAAAAAAGAAGGTGTATTGTAAACTTATAAATAATACTGGACAATCCATAACAAGTGACTTTTATCCACAATTAATAATATTCAAGCATGACAGAAGTATATGGACGTCTACAAAGATAAATCCTTACAGGAAAATGGAGTAATGTTTATTGATGCTACTAGATTCACATCATCTTCTACCTGTAGTGCCCCCAAAATAAACAAAAACAGTAAGGCAAAATTTGCTACTTAAGTACTTCAAAAGCTCTGTGATTAAACCAGTTCTGAATCAGTAAATGTAAATAGCAAAGATAATGTGAAACAAAAAGGTGCACTGAAAACAATATTCTCCATCACAACTTACTAAACCAACCACTTGATTGGGGAGAAAAAAAAAAGATTGATTTCTGCTTAATCTGAATCACATAAGAAATGTTTAATTGTCGTAGTAAAGCTCTTTATGTCACTGAGAGTCTACTTTTTTTTATTTCTCTTTAGAAACATACATGCAATAAAATTACTAGGATCACAATTAGAATTGACTTAATATGGAATAGCTGAAGTTTATGGCAAAACAGCTTAAAACACAACTTTGCAAGTACAAATTTTCATTGATCACAGAATATATTGCAAAATCTTGAGCATGGAAACTGCTTTTCGTAAATGATAATCCCAAGACTCTTTGATGGTGTAGCCTAGGTAGAACCAGTCATCAGTAGAAAAAGTAGTGTAAGTCTGAATCTCTACACGAGGCTTCACAGGAAATATGGGCTGGTACATGATGTAGATGACTTGCTGGTCAGTGCTCATCATGCCTTCAGATAGTAACTTTTCTACAGCATGTAGATAATCTTGTGTGTATACATATAGAACTTCTGGACGGCCAAGAAACATCGCTCCTCCAACCCAAGCTTTGTCCTCTACAATGATTTGATACGGAGACAAAGATGAGTCAAAGACTGTCTGACCACTGTATGCCACCTTATCTGGGTCAAACCCTTGAGGCAAACGAACCGGAAACACATACTGTTCATTCACAACTGCCCGGAACAAACCTATATCTAACCAACTGACATAGCGAGTTTGAAACATCTCTTCTCTAATCACTTTTGCTACAAGCTCAAACTTAGCATGCATCACACAAGAATAATTTTCATTTACAGTATTAGGGTCATATGCTGGATACCCAGGCTGAGAAAATACTTCTTTGATTCTTGGTGCTAAAGAAAAGGAATAAAGCTCAGTGCGGTTCATTCTTATGATCTTAGTTCTGTCTTCACCAAAGTGAGCTCTCATCTCAGCGAACATATCTGCAACATCATGTGAGTCTGTAAATACAACCAGCGGATTGTCCAGTCGCCCAAACACAGACATCCACCTCTTGTATTTTTCCGGTGTGTAGCCTGGTCCAATACCAAATTTTCTTCCCTTGTTCAACTTTCCCAGATTAAAGTAGGCTGTTACTAAAGTGATCTCAGATGACATGATCATTGACTTAGCCATCATTCTTTCATGGATTGCTTTAAGCACTGGATCAGTATTGTACAGATGATCAATTTTCTGTGAAGAATAGAATATATGTCATCACAACTGAGTTACTATTCCATAAACAATAAGCAGATAAACCAAAAATAGTTCTTAAACTAATGGTACTTAAAACTTAAACATGTGAAACAACCAACAATAAATTTCTTTCCAACCATTTTATATACCTTATCTGACGTGTTAAATTTTCAAATTGAATTAAAAAAAAATTGAAGGAAAAAAAAAAAGCGTATCTCTCTACCATATAAATTACCTTTGCAGGTCTTTCATTCCATTTGTTGATTTGTAATCGTAGGTTGGCATCTGTGAAAGTATGAAAACATTGGGTCAAATAATAATTCAAGGATAGGAATTTTTTTCAATGCAGTAAACCCAGACTAGGAATCAAAGGACTTTCTTCTAAGTGGTAAAATATTGATACAATTCAAGAATGCATGTACCTTAACTTTTAAGCAAATCACATTGGGACACCAGAATATGAAAAATATATTTGTTTGTTTTGTTGCAATTCAAGATAGAGTGTTCTGATTTTGCAGTTCAGCCACAAACTTGAGAGAGTCAGCTCCATTAAGGTGATATCAGTCAAAGTCACATGAAGACTAAAAGAACATCAACAAGGCCTACTAATACAATGGCAACTTTTGGGTCTCACTTCCATATTTTTGAGTGAGTGTAAAGAAAATAGAACCACATTTATTTACAACATTTCGCTCTGTCTCCTGCCAAATGAAGAGATTATTTAATCCCACAACTAAACTCAGCTGAGGTGTTTTCTCTGCTTCTAATCTTCTGCGTGTTGGCAATTCTTTGTAAATTAATATTATATGTTATGATGTCATGTGATTACAATCCCTGAATTCAATAAAAAAAGTTTCACAAATTTAAAAAAGGCAATTGTAAAATTATTTTAAAAAAAAGGACAATTAAGATTCAAATGTACTGAAAAAAATTCCAACCTGTGTTCAATTAAGCATTTTGGTGTAAAATCCTAGAAAGCTACTACTCTCACAGATAGAGATTAGTTTGCTTACAAAAGCAGTACAGTTCCGTAATTGCAGCCTTGTTTGAGTCACATCAGATTTATTTCAGCAAATAATGAGGGAAGGTGTCAATACTTATTTTATTTGATTTTAATTCCTCTTTTCGCATTTTTGACCGTATCATTCTTTTACACTGTCTCTGGGAATAAATTAGAAAACTTTAAGATAGCACAGAGAAAACTGCTACACATACACAAATCATTATTATTAGTAGTTAAATGGTTTGTGATTTTATTTTACATAATTTGCAAATTAATTCAGCAGAACCAACGCATCCTTTCTAAAGTATGAAACTATTAACATATTAGTCTACAAATTTATACTCACAATACAAGCAATAACAAAAGTATGCTGTGCCAAACAGCATCAATAATAAGATGAGGCGATAGATTACTCTTTCAGGCTCCATCACCCACCCAAATGACCTAAAGAACAAGAGAAAAATTCAAATTTTATTTATAAAGAAAAAACGGATAAATCATGCAAGAAATTTCACTTTAAGCCATTCATAAAGAATGAAGTGTGCAGATGCGACCATAGAGCTAAAAGCATGAATTAAATAATTGAAATAGGAAGTGAATAACTTTTATCCTTCTGACCTTTGTTATAAAAGAAGGGAGAAATCACAAGTACACACCAAAAGATGCATTTATAAACTCCATTCCATCAAAACAGTATAATTTTTTTTATTGAATTAGGTATTAACACATGATCACTCTGTAACCTATGATATCTGGAAAAAGTTTTTAAACGTACAATTCTTTTGGTGTAAGTTGGTGAGTGAGAGTCTAACTCTCAAACCAAAGACCAATATTACAAAGGGTCAAATAAAGATTCTAGACCTCCAAGGACAAATCCATGCTAAAACTACACAAAATGTGAATTCATAGCTATCATTTTGTGGATTTTATTTTGAGTCAGATCTAACATTGAACATAGATAACAATATGGACTAGTCTTGAAAACTTTGCACTTAACCATTCATGCAATTAGCATTGGACAAACTGGCAGCAAGTAACACTATCCAAGAAAAGCATAAAAATTGAGAAGTAAGTGACGCTCAAATTCTATCCCACATGGGCAGGCAAAATGATAAAAAATCTGACATGCTGCATTAAATATTCAAGTTATTAAGACCAAGGAATTAAAACTAATAAGAGATACCTGTCTTAATATAAATTTCTTTTACGCTACATATTTAAGTGACACTCCAAATGTGCTTTTATATAAGAAGAATCTATCTCGAGATATTGCATATGCCTGTCTTTCTTAAAAGTAGTTTAAGAAGCTTTTCTTATAAAGAGTACTGCACAAAGTTTTGATCGCAAACTATCATGGGCAATGTGCATGTAATTTATTCTTTCTTTAAACTTGCAAACACATTGTCACTAACCTTTTCAACAGTCTTACAATGATCTGCATTTCATTTGAGATCCCATCTCCGTAGCCTCTCAGTCCAGGCACACATCCCGACCTTGATTTATTTCATCTATAACGGAAAAAATTGTTTAACAAGATATGAGATCTGAAAGATAAGGGCAAAATCAATGTAGCAATTTAGCACAAATGATCAAAGGAGCTATCTTCAACAAATGTATTAGCAATGACACAGAGGATATTCTGCAGCATTCAGTAAAATTGCAAAATAAACCCAGTTCAAAAGATCATAAACTCATGTCACATTTAATGATTGATTTTACTGACATAAAGTAAAAATTGAACTCTTATTCTTAAATAAATATGTGTTCTAATTAAAGAACAGTATTAATATAAGGGTTGAGAGGTGGTCAATTTAGTAGGGCGTTTGACTACCACAGTACCGGCCATAGTTTTTCAGCTCCCCTATGTCCATTCAGCACTAATGGGTAGCTAGATCTCTTTAGACTCAGTGAAAGTAAAGGTGACAAGGAAAGCAATGGCAAAATACCTCACAAGCTGTTTGCCAAGAAAAATCAGGACCTTACTCCTGGTTCCCCTACGCTCAGATCGAACTTGGGATTTCCTTTAATTTTTTTTACCAATATCATCTTTCCAGAACTTGCTTTATCTGACAGATACAGCAAACATCACAGTATCAAAATTTAATCCTATTTACTTTTACTTATAAATTAGGTTGTATTCTTTACAAATCTTTAATTGCTCAAATACAGCAGGCTTGAGGCCACATTTTTTAAGGTGAGTACCACATTCTCACTCTCTAATTTTTATTAGCTCGACACACTTGGAGAAAAAAACTGCAGAAAATAAATAGCCACCTAGCTGTATAAAAACTGCAGAGCAAAGCTCTTTATCTTCAGTTTCTTTGTAATCATATGTTGGGTAAATTGTTCCTTTCCATTTTTATTTTATAAAATCTTACAGCCAACACTAAAGAAAGGTTCAATCCTATAATGCAAGCGCCAGAATTGCCCTGGAATCATTAAAGTAATTAACAAAGTGCCGATTCAGTCTTAACTTTGTAGCATCCTTATGGCCAATCTCCCACACTAACAAGATAAATTGAGGGTGAGTTCAAAAGCAGTTTCTTTTCTTTATACTATAGGAATCGCCGAGACAATGGAGGTTTGTTTTAGGTCTTTGGAACCATATAACTATTGCTTTTAATTACAGAAATCGTAAAACTGTGTTTACAAATAGACCCTTCGTGATGACAATAGGTTATATGGTAAATATGCAACGTTATTTTGAGACCCATAAATAAGACAAAATTTGTGTGAATTTCAAAGAACTTTTTGACTTATGAGTAAGTTTGAGAAAGAATGTTTGAAACAGTTGATCAATTTTCTTATCCACACAGAGATTTTAAAACTTTGCAAAAAGCTATTATGTGATGGAGCACAGGTCTCTCTTTCTCCCGTCCCTGAACCCTCAATACCTCCTTTTACATGTACGTAATTACACCAATATGACTTCCCACAAAGCATAACACACGGCGTCACATTTTGCTCAGAAAGTTGTATTTTAGTTGTGAGACGAGCGCTGAGCTGCTCACCGGCTATCACCAACTTAGGCGAGTCAGATATTGTTACCGCACTGACCGGCCGAGGCCATCCATCAGCTGTCAAAGCCACCTTTTGTCTTTGCTCAAGCGTATCACACAGCGCTGCGCTGAATTCGCTGCAATAGTCAGAAAAATCCGTCTTTTACCTCATTCTATCTCCAAAACTACTCGTAGTAGGAGTACCATTGTTGCACTCTTTGTTTTCTTCAGCATCTCATACAAAAGACGGTTATAATTTCGGAATTCTATACCAGCTCTTGTGAGTGTGATCAAGGTGTAAATCTAGTATGTGTTTCAGCCATGATTTGTGTCTCTAATCACGACTAATTAAATTAAATTGATAATTTTAAACAATCGGTCCATTTAAATTTTTTCAAATCTGCATTTTCTTAATCTTAAGAAGTTGAACTTTCAAGCGGTCTAAATTTCATCTGGTGCAAAAGTTTTTGTTCTATATATTTTTAATGTTTTTTTCTTCTTTTTTTCCGTTACAATTCAGAATTTATCCAGTAACTGTTATTTAACATGGAGCATTCCCGTGATGGTCACATACGATGCGTTAATGACTTATGTCGAATCTGTGCCACCCTTTGGCGTGTTTCGTGAAAAAACAAGAAAAACGGTGACAGAACATTTAACAGTGACCAATTATCAGGAGAAATTATGATCATTTTGGGCCTCAACGTAAGGCAAGAAACAGAGGACTGTTTTTCAAAGTTTCTTTGCCTGAAGTGCTTTAAAATGATCAAAGACATTATGAAGCACCACAGGGAAGTGACAATAGTTAAGGCAAAAACATTACTGGATAATAACAAAGACAAGTGGTGTTCATATTCAACTATGAACATTACTGCCTGTAAGGTATGCACACACAGACAGAGCCTCTCTCGAGGATTTTTCAAGAAGAAAGAAACATTGAAAGATGCTGCTGCAATGGAAATGGGGACAACAGATGTTGCTGATCACACAGATGCTGCAGACAAAAACGTTTTGAACCCTGAAGGCTCATGCCACACACCTACAAATCAGATAGATATCACACAGCTACCAGGAGCTCACACCTCTAGCTCAGACATCAGGGGAAGTGTCACACCACAGATTCACGAAACAGATACAAGCATTACATTCCTTGATCACACAAACAGCTTTGCATGCAACAGTTCCAGCACTGACACCAACGTTTCACATCAGCCTCAACTTATTCCCGTTGCAGAATCTACACCAATTAAACCTAAGAAAACAGAGACACTAGACAAGTCAACATCACCTATGATTAAAAATGACACCACCTTTATGAGGCACTCAGTCGCTCCGAAGACACACCACTATCAAGGGTAGAGGAGCAGCTCAACACACATTTCATTAGACGAAAATTTAGGGAAAACCCGAAGGAACAAACAATATTGTGCAAGACAAAAGGACAACCCATAACACTTCAGAGAGTTGTAAGACCTAGAAAAGATACACAAACAGTTAGGACACCAACAAAGAGAAAGAGAACACACCTTGTACAAAAGTTTAGGACAACCGTAGCTGGGAGATCAAGTAGCTCAACAGGTACACAGTTAGCTTCAGAGTTAAAAATAATTCCAGTACAACGCAGAAGAAACAAAGTTACAAAAGCTGCACTCAGACAGAAGTTAAGCATTCCACGATACCATGCATTAGTGAACAAAGAGAAGTTGGGACTGAGTTGGCGACAGAATAGGAAGCATGGTGGGTTACTCAAGAAAATGGGGATACATGTAGAAAACGAAAAGTCGATTCGGGAGCTTTCAAGGGATTTAGTATCAGACTTCGTCAAGGTAGAGTACAGAACATTTTTGAAGGATGATATCACAGAACAGCAGGTGCCTTTTGGTAGAATAGGGGAGTTACCCAGATTTGTAGATAGCTTGTGAGATGCATATGATAAAAAAAATTTGCTAACATGGAGGGATGGGTCTATTCCAGGGGATGAAATATGGGTTAAAATTGGGGGGGGATCATGGGAAAAATTCACTAAAATTTACGCTACAGGTCGCAAACACAGCCAAACCAAACACACGCCACAACACATTAGTGATAGCGATCGCAGCAGTGCGCGACTCACATGAGAACATGGTCAGGTTTTTAGAAGGAGAGTTAGGTAGCGACATCAAAGCACTTCAGTCCCATTCTTGGAGAAACAAAACAATTAAAGTTTTTCTAAATGGTGACTACGAATTCTTGTGCAAAATCTATGGCCTCCCAGGTCCCCAGGGCACCTACCGTGTCTTTGGTGCCTTATGCCACGGCGAGATATGCACAAACCCGGTGATCAGTAACAACAAAGGTCACTGGAAACCACACTCGCTGACAACTCTAATTTCATTACAGATTCAAGTGCAAAAAAAGAAGTAGCCAATACCACAATGCTTTACACACACCACTCTTAAACATCCAGTTAGACAGCGTGAGCCCTCCCTATCTTCACATTCTACTCGGCATCGTTTTAAAACATCACAAACTGTTGGAAGACACTGCACACATGTTAGACACACAAATAGCCAATCAAAAAAGTGAGTTTCTGACGCCTTTGGGTGAGAGTGTGAAAACATATGGATCCCACTGGCATCAGTTACAAGAACTCAAAAACAAACACCAAATTGAGGAGGGATGCTTAGTATTTAGTGAGGGACAAAGTGATATTCACAGACACTCACAGACAATAGAAAACATAGAGCAGCGTCTTTCTTCCCTTTCACACGCAGATCTCACACCAAGGTCAGGCCCAATAGCCTCTGCATTAGACACAATACTCAACAAGCATAGAATTACACCTCAAGCATACCACAGTAGATCTTTCGTAGTAACCACTGTCACAGATATCTTCAAGAAAATGTTTACACAGAACTCACAGAGACAATTGTCAAACAAACACAAGCACTCACAAGAAACCCATTTCTCATAGACGAAGCTTGCACAATTCAAATCACATTTAACAGACTCAACGAAGCCTTTTCCAAAGTTCACAATGCCATATCACACACGAAACATATTGACCACAGCCGCCTTCCAGAAATAAAATTAGCAATAGAAAATTATATGACCATATACAGAAGAATGTTTCTCCACAAAATCATACCAAAACAGCATATCTTAGAACACCACTGCATCCCTCACATACAAAAACACGGACACGGACTGGGCCTCTTAGGGGAACAGGGAACAGAAAACAGTCACCAAATGATAGCCAACTTAGAAAAACACAGGGCTCACGGGTTTACAGACGACATTAAAAAACTGCATCACATATTGACAGCACATCTACTTCAAGTTGCACCTAGCCTTCAGGGATAAAAAAAAACTGCACTTTTTAAATGTGATACTATGTATTTATTCTGTGAATTTATCATAAAAGAGAAAGTCTAAATACATTTTATTTTCCTAATAATTATAACTCTGTGATATCCTTCATGAAAATATTATTTTTTATTAACTATAATATCAACTTAACAATGTTGTTTAGAGTTTTCACAATTTTCGGACTGAAATACAATTTGGACTAGCTACCAGCTTGTCCACAGGCTTGTCACTTTTAAAAGCTGTTTACTAATAAGGATAATGATCTTAAATCTTTAAGGGATCTTTTGGACAAACTAGAATCTTGCACGGTTTCAAATTTCGTGAGTAAAAAGAAGCATGTCTGTTTATTATTGTTATCAAATTTTGAAGAAAAACAACGGTCCAATTTTTTAATATGATTTTTTAAAAACATATATTTGATTTTATGAAAACGTTAATAACTTATGCCGCTTCACGGCCCTATTACATGGAAACTATAAAAGCTAGCTTCTATGTTCTTGTTTCTCTGTCTTACAAGTCCTATGTAGCGTCCATAACGATTCCAACAACTAACAAGCATGTTTTTGTGTTTCCTCTATGGGATAGAAGATAACTTGGTATTTTAAGAAAAAAACAGGCATGCTCAGAGGCGAGCAGGCTACCTGTGCTGACCCCTTCCTGACCCCGGTCAGCCTGACCTGCGCAAGGCCGGCCGCACTAATCTAAAACAGCGCTAGTGCTACACCGTGAACAGCACTGGTCTGTACTTCATTTCATTGATGAGCTCATAATTATGGAGCATTGTAAACACTATTTATTAGCACTGAAAAAGCACCTTTTAATTTTAATCCATTGAATATATTTTCTACATTTATATGGATAAATCCAGTCGCAAGCCATTAAAGATATCTGTTGGCATGTATACATTTTCCAGGACAAATTCAATAAATCTATACTTAGAAAAAGTTAGAGCTAGAATCTAGACATATTGTCACTAGATGAAATTCTCAACTTCTTTTAAAGACCGGGCTAATCAAATAAGCTTTTTTAAAAATTTTATTAAATGAAGTGCAATTTTATGTATGGAGATTCTAGATCTTGATGCATATCTTGCCTAAATCTAGATTAGTTATAATGTAGACTATAGTCTATACCTCCAGATATTGCTGGGGCATTTTTTTGCACTAACATCTCAACTTCAGGCTTCAACTGCCTTCAAGTAGGCATTTCGGGAGGCGATTCTCATTCCACAAGTGAATGAGAAACCGGAAATTCATTTGAATTTGGTTCTGAACATAAAAAGGGTACCCAAACACAATTATTATTTTTACGAATATAAAGTCATTTGTTGACCGGATTCAAGTTCATCTACAAAATAATTTCATCCTCAAGCAAGAAAAAGGGGGAAATGTCTATTTTATCAACGTCACATGAATAGAAGTCCAAAATCCATACAAAAAAATTTAAAAGATAAAGCAAATAGACTGAATCTTTCCCGAAATTGCCTAGAATCTAAATAAAATAGATAATAGAGGAGATGACAGAAAATGGATACGGTAATACACAGGTTGTGGAGGCGAAAGAGAAAATATGAAATACAGATAAAAAAGAAACTGAATATGAAAATGAGAAATCAATCAAGGTTTTTTTCTGTTTTGTTTTTTCTTCTTTTTTAAATGCCTTTTTTCCCCTTGCCAATTTTAACCAATTGTTCACAGAATTACTTAATTTGACCAGTGTAACGGAGCTAAAAATAGATTTTGTGTGAAACCCTTTTGGTTCAAGTCAACTGATTTGCTTATTACCGCTTCTGTTTCGTATTCTTTTTACATTCAACTCCTTCCCTCCCCCCCCTAAACCACCACTCTCTCTCTCTCTCTCTCTCTCTCTCTCTCTCTCTCTCTCTCTCTCTCTCTCTCTCTCTGTTTCACTTTCTTTCATACACACCTAAACCAAGGCTATCTTGAAAACAGACCAAAATAGTCAGAAGTGTGCACAGTCAGCTAAGATAACAGTAGCATTCGGAAACCAGGGAAATAAGAAACGCATAGCTATGTAATATGTAACTAACCTTAGCGACAAATTGTGAACGAAAACGTGAAAGATAATTTTTAACTTCTTTACTTACACATAAAGGTAGTTTTTTGTGGAAAAAAAATGAGGGAAAAATAATAAACCCAAGACTTGCTCTCGCTGTAGGTGTACGTCTCTCTCCAAACTTATTACGTTAGAATAACATCTTCTGTGTGATAAACTGCTTTCGTATGCATATGGTGACACCACCGCTGGTAATGGTTGACCAGGCTCAGAATCATAACAAACAAGTTAGGCTAATCCGCAAGTTTATAGTTTACAATATAAAACTAGATCTAAATTTGGCCCAATAGACACTTGAGGTTGGAAGGACGATCATATGTTCACCAGTAAGTCATGGTGTTTTTTTTAATATTCATAAGTTTACCCTCACATACTGCAAAGAAAACCGGATGTTATTTAATATTTATTACTAGATCTAGATCTAGATCTACATGTATTTTTTGTTGTTGTAAACAAGGACATTAGAAATCTAATCTAGCATCTGAAGATCTGGTCTGATATAGATCTAGTGCTTCTAAGATCTAAGTTAGATCTAGAATCTAGATCTGGATTAATTTAAGGCTTGATTCTGATTCGTTTAGATCTAGATCTAGATCTGAAGTAGAAGACCCCATTTGTTTCTGTTCTCTTTAGATTAGATCTACTCCCATCGTTATGATTATAGATTCTAGATCTAGTTGTGTGAAGATAAATTTTAATCAATCTGACGAATTTTAATTGATTTAGATAAATAATCTAGATCTAGGTCTATAAGTAAACCATTTACTGTAGTAGAGATTTGATCTTATAGACTTCAGATAGACTGAAAAATTCCAGTTTTGTGAAATTTATAGAAAATCCAATCTTTAGGCCTAACTCTCAGTACACAGAAGCAAAACCTGCGTTTTAAAAGGGCTGTTTTTGGGCCTGCCAAGGTTTGTTTTTCAGCTTTACAACTTAGTTCAAAATAATTAAATTCTCGCAAAACACATAGGCCTAAATAAAAGACTTTAAAAGGGTTGCACAGTCATAATAAAAAAAATTAAAATAATCATTTATTGTCATATGGTGTGCACTTTTGTTTGTGTCACAGGTTTGCAAGTGTAAATCTAGATCTAGATCTTTCATAGTCATTTTTACTATCAACTGTCATTGTTTGAACCAGAGCGGATTCAAAAACTAGAGTCAGATTTATCTGTAGGTCTCTTTAGCTCAAGCTAAATTAGATCTAGTAAATGGTTATCGTTCCATGAAATCTTGGTAAATTTGCTGATATCGGCCAAACTTCCATTAAGGTTTAAAATTGCATGTATCTTAATGAATTTGATACACTGAACAAGAATGTGAAGATTTTATTCGTGGCAAATAAATATTATTCAAGATATAGGCATGTTTTTGTTGCGTTTTTTCCTGATGTTTTTCCGATTTCTGTATACCAATCCGCTTGTGCTTTTGCCTGCTCCACTTATTTTTGACTAGGGCAGCTAGCCTCTACCCACCGCAGTCCCAGCGCATGCACACAATTCCGAAACCGGGGGGTCTACTTTCTGGTTCCAAAAATGAGAACATAGATCTCATAATTTATTAGTTCTATTAAATCATCACATACTTATTAATTACGAGGACTTTCACTACCAAAAATGCATTAATGAAGGCAAAAGAATCACTAAAAGACAAGGATTAGTTATCTAGGCAGAATGCAGCCAAGGTTTTTTCAAACGAGTTTTCAAAATGCCATGAATATGGGTAAAAATCTGAATATTGAGATTTTAAGTGCATACATTCAATTACAACAATCTGATTCACAGATTTTTTTTCTTGTTATATCATTTCACTCCACAATTTCACAAGCCATGACATGATTTTATAGTGTATAATTCTAAGATCAGGTTATCCCATATTGGCACTATCATAATCTAGTCAGTGAGTTAGATTTGCTGAGCATGGAAAGCAAACACTGCATTACTAACATGCAGTAAAATCTATCAGTCTGTGTCCATGCTTACATCTTTTAGTTTCATTTATTTGAACTGTTTCTGATTTATTGGAAAGTTGAGTAAACACGTTGCAGATTTTAAATCAGAATCATGGTCACTAGTCGTAGTCTTGGGTCATTCTAAACAGGATGATTGTGCAGTACATACTTCTTCGTTTTTCCTGGTCTAGATTTTGATTTCAGTGTGGTTCATATTGTTTGAATTTCATATTTCATATAAATTTAATTTTATTTGTACATTATTAATCATAAATCTTTGTTAAGTAAATTCAATTGATCTTGAATAGTAAAACTAGATCTAGAGTCTAAAGTGAGTGTGTCTAAAGAGGTGACCCATTAATGGCAAGTCACATCTGAACATCTGATGATGTGATAGCCCTTAAAACAGAATTCAGCGCCATCCTTTGATCCATTCTTGATGAACAGACAGATGCATTTGCAATCTGCGTCTACCCTTAGAATTTCAGTTGCTCCTCATCCATGAATGATTTTATAATCCTCATCAATCAAATTTGTATTGCACTGTAGTAATTATGCAATTATCTCAATCTAATTGTCTTGATAGTAATATGCATAAAAAATTTCATCCATAGGTGTATGTTAATCTGCATCATATGGCAATTTCCAAGAAGCTTTATGTAGGCTGAATTCAAAAGTAGCCCTGAGCACAGACTTTTATCTTTGTCTTTGGGCAAGGTGACAAGGTAATATCAGTTAAAATGCTGTCTTTACCAATTGAATGCTGAGATCTAAATCCATGAGAAAATCAAGTTTGTTTTTTTATTCCATTGAGACATATGATCCCTAGACATTGTTTGTGTTTCAGAGTAAATGGCATGTAAGGATTAATCCTTTATTTTTTTTATTTCTTCTCTAATTTTGCTATTGTTCTGGGAAAAAACTCCAAGAAACCCCTTAAATTTCTTTCCCATCCCTTCATGAAAGTCTTGGATAATACAAAGTTAAATAAGAATTTGATAACATTCACCCACAACAAACTTACCCTCAAAAAGAAAAATAAAGCTGGAAAGAGGAGTTGTGGATTAAATTTCATCCTCATAAATTTTAAAGATGTTTATGTTATTCTGTGTTTTTCCCTCACTTGTGACAAATGGGCAGTTTGCTCTTTTTAAATCTTGATTGTGCAGCAAGAGCTAATGTGTTTGATTACTTCTCTGAGTATACACTACCCCTGTATTTATAGTTGTTGTAATGGGATTTTTTCATTTGTTGTTGTTCTTCATTTTAATGTATTTACTTCTCAATCTAAGATTTACACTATTTTGCTTTTTATTTCCTCCCCTCTTGTAACTTAATTTGTGAAGTTTGTCATAAAATGCTATCTCGATAAAAGATTTGAACCTAAGATGAAAGTGAATAGCCTGAGCCTCTTTCACTAAAAACCAAGGCTGAGTGTGTTGAGCTTTTCAGAACATTGTCTCTTCATATCACAGTGAGAGACCCATCGTAGGTTTAATAGAAATGGGAAATAATTTTGAGTTTACAGCAATAAATCATTACTCCTTCAATATAATTTTCTATATGTACTTTAAGGAGCATGCTTGTAATATAAATAAAGCTGAAAAAATAGGAAGATTTCTATTAAATTTATAATACAAGCCTTTAGGTCTGATTTCTAAGATACAAATGCTTCAAGTATCATGTTGATTTTTTAATTAAAAAGATTTATCATTAGTGCCAGCTAAAAAGGTCTATAGTTGCCTTAAACATTGTTTTGTTTATCAACAATTTGAATGAGAGCTTATGATTTGCATCAGTGTTTGATACTCACAGGATGTTATCTGCTCACATGTAATTGTCATGTTTTCCATATATGTTTTTTTTTTAATTTCATTTCATTACATTCCTGTGATATCACGTTACATCCAGATTTAACTCGAGCCACCACTGTGATTATTTACATAAATAATATCAAGACCAAAATTTAAATTTTAGCTCATTTATATACTTCATCTGTTCTTCCACTCTCCATTTTTTTCTGATTTTAACCTCTACAGCTCCTCATTGCGGCTCTTTATTTTTTTCAAAGCCCTTGCCCTATTTATCTAAATACAAAAAAAATCAACTAATAGGCTAAGATCTGTTGAAATATTGTCTAAGATATATTCTTCTAAATATTCTTCTAAGAAAAAGCTGTAATTAGTATTGTAAAAGACAACATTGACTTCCGTCACCAAAGTAAGGGCTTGTTTTTAGCACAATGCAATTGAATGTGTCCTGATGCACTATCCTCAAACTTTTAAAATATGACCTTCAAGTTCTCCAGCACGACATGATGAGTAACAAGTAACCAGCATTTCTATTTTACTAAGAGTCTTGTCTATCAAGTTATCAGTGAGTCTGGTTTTTGAAGAGGTTGTGGCAGGAAGGCAACTTCTTTTTGTTGGATTATGATTGCATCATCCCACGGAAAAAAGGGGGAAATAGTGTTTTTCCTTTTTAAACCTATAGTTAGTCTGTTTTATGGAAAGAGTACAGAAATTTTACTTTACAAAACTGCAATAATGAGGGCAAAAAGAAACATTCAACGTTCTTCACTATATAAAAAAGACACCTTTTCTAGAAATAACACCAATAACTATCGCCTCCTCAAAATCCTGCCCCAAAAGTAAACATCCAATTAAATCCCTCTGTGGTCACCTGAGATCCCAGCTGCGATGTTAAGCATCTTGATTTGCAATACTTTTAAATCTGGGTTAAAAAAGCAGTGAAATGGATAGTAAATTTCATGTAGTTATGTCGCCTCATAAAAAGGTGCATGAATGAGCATGATAGCTCATCTGCTCATTAGAGATTGTGCATCAGTGGAGAACTGTTTATCTTTTGCTTAAATAAGCGTCAACATCAGGGAGAAAGTTTTCAGATCTACGGGCATATAAAAACCAATTGTTTTTGGGCTATGATCGAAAGTTATGCTTCCTTGCTTGGATCTTGATTGGTCATCACATTTTTATGTTCATACACAATTTTTACCAGAATGATGAGTGTTGGTCGCACTCATGGACCTTAAAGGTCTATGAATCTACTTTTATCATTACAAACTTCTGTTTAAATCTTAGATTTTTGAAATTATGTAGAACAGCGTTTCTGTTACAAATCAATGAGTTTCTTAATATATGGTTTCTACCTTTTAGTAAAGTCTGCGTTTGGTTTTTAAGGAAGAAAAAAAGTGTAAGAAGAAAGGGGTAAGGGAATAGAATATGCTGGGAAGGTGAGAAGTGAATTAATTCTATTATTTAAATAGTAATTCCTTTGTGTGAGACTCTGGGGGAGGGGGAGTTAGTCTTTGGTAAACGTTGCCGTAATTATCAATGTAGCAGTGAAATTTTGAGATACATGAAGTGATCAATCTTGTATATACAGTGTATACTGTTAGTCTATAATCAGAGGGAGACAACATATGAACCTATGTTATTCCTCATTCCAGCTGATCTATTATGGGGTTGATTAATGGGTTTGTCTATGACTAATATAAACAGTTGAGCATTACTCCAGTCAGCTCAGGCGTGCTGACTCAACCACACCGTCCATGACTCAGATTAGATACATGTACATCTGTGTGTGTGTGCGCGTGAGACAGTTGGTGATTGATTGACCAGTGACGCTCACAAGTCAAAGATTCTTGCATACATCTGGCCGAGCCACATGCCTGCGCGCGTGATAAACACGTCTAGACAGACTCAGGCCTCATGCTGCTTTCTTCGTCGCCTAAGCTCTCACAGATTCCAGACCTTCTCGCAGTCGTGTCGTCTTGTTTGCCGCAGCAGTTCTAGAGTCGTGTCGACTTTAGAGTGAGTGTTGGGTGTCAAGTTTAGGTTTATATCCACAACCAATCGATAGAATCTTGATAGACACTTGACACTTGTTTGTCTTCGCCAAAATGATAATGACATTTCCAATGTAATCCCAGTTGTTATTAATACAGCTGATTTATGCATAGTGCAATAAAATCATTAAAAGATAACGTTCCTTGCCCGATCGACCACATTTTCTGATTTAGATCACACCATCCGCATGCCACAGAATCCGTTTTTTTTTTTTTTGTTTTTTTGTTTTATTTTTGTTTTTTTTTTGTGTGTGTGTTTGGTTTTTTTCCCTTTTTTTTTCTTGATAGATAGAGCAAATTTATTGACCGGAGTCCAAGGATGGGTTTAGCTCTAAAGGAAACCATGCGGTCATGTTTTTTCAATCCCAGTAGCCGAGAACCACAGGCAGAAAACCTCTTACATATTTCTGTCTCGTGCTTTCTGTAAAAAAAATTGTTGGTTAGAATAGCGATTTATGGTATGTCTCGGTCGCCAAAATGTCAACTCAGTAAACTCTTGGTCGACATTTCGCCCCCGAACCACGGATTTAAGCTTCGAATGCTGGCTAGATCAGATGCGGTGTAGTCTTTTCTCATTTAGCTAGGCCATGTATAGGTGATCCGATTGACGACTTTTGAGACCCCAGTAGGGAATTTTGGGAAGAAGCTTTGAGCAGTTAAATGGACTTGGTTTCTCGTGAAAACTACTTCAGTTTTCCTTTTGTTCTCACATTCAATTATCTGACCGACAGTGCATCTCGCCAATGAAACCGTCTCGCTTGATATGCGGATCACATTAACTTTCTAATAAGGCTTTGCTAGCAATAACAAGGACAACCCCTGAATGTCTCACATGGAGATTCATTTGGCCTCCGTTCCAATTGTCCCATATTAACCGTTGGAATCAAGCCGAGTACAGTTAAAATGTGAAATAAAAATGGGTTGTCGATGGCGCCGTCGATCACTGCTGTATCTGCAGTATCATGTGTCAGCGCCGTTGGTCCCTGTGACAGGCTGGGATTGCTGGTTGGGTGAGCTTCGCTCTCTGGAGCGGTTACAACTTACAGACCGTATGATGCACACGCGTCAGTGTAAGCAAAGAAAGTCATGCGACAGGAATTCCCGTTTTGCCATAGCGGTGACTGCTCTGGATCTCTCAGTGTGGTTTCTGCGAGCACTCAAGAGTTAATACCCATGTGATCTCATATCGAGCGCTTGTTCAACCTGTACGCGCTTTGAACCAATTGAAGTTATTAGCAAACTATGGCTTTGTGAGACATTGATGGTTCTAATTCCATTGAAAAAAGCCCACTGCTTAAAATTGCACAGGAAAGTTAACTTACTGAATATAAATAAATAAATATACATGAGCATGGCTATGTTGGCATTTTTGTTCTTCTCATTTACAAAAATGTAAATTGCAGTACGGTTTAGACTTATTAATAACTAGAAACCTTCACTTCCAGTACTGGACACTAGGAAACAGGAAGCTGTAATTCAATCATGAATTGTAACGTATAGTAAAAAAATAATGATAGCATTAATTCAGCTGGCAAAGAGTGTTCCATGCGCATTAAACGTTTCGATTGGAAAAGGGGAGGGAGAGAGGAGAGACGACCAGCCACCTGATCAGTGATGTGTGTCACCAAAGAAACCAGTAGCTCTGCTCTAATGCTGGACAAGGACTCACTCCTGGCTCAGCAGATTTGGTTGCGATGGCTACCTGGACAGCGAAAGACGCTGTAGTGCCTTGTTTCCTGTGACACACGTTCTTTTGTAAACCGCTTCTAGCCAGTAAGGTCTGTGAGGGTAGACTTTGTGCACATCTATTATTTATGTCGGTGAGTTAATGTAGTGAGGAATTTTAATTATACACTGTACAGTTAGATATGTGAGGGGTAGGGACATAGGCTTTGTGCGTTCTAATATTTGTGTGGGTGAGTTCATTTAGTGAAAAAATGTATCAAGTTATACATGTATAATATAAACTATGCAGTTAGCCATGGGAGTTTAGATCGGTGAGTTCATATAGTGAGGAAATGTAGCAATCAAGCTTTACACTATGCAATTAGCTATGGGAGTTAAGATCGGTTAGTTCACATAGTGAAGAAATGTAGCAATCAAGCTTTACACTATGCAGTTAGCCATGGGAGTTAAGATCGGTGAGCTCATATAGTGAGGAAATATAGCAATCAAGCTTTACACTATGCAGTTAGCTATGGGAGTTAAGATCGGTGAGTTCATATAGTGAAGAAATGTATCAATCAAGCTTTACACTCTGCAGTTAGCTATGGGAGTTTACGTAAGTAAGTTCGTGTAGTGAAGAATTGTATCAAGTTATACACTATGCAGTTAACAATGGGAGTTAAGATCGGTGAGTTTATATGGTGAGGAAATGTATCAATCAAGCTATACACTATGCAGTTTGCTATGGGAATTTACGTAAGTGAGTTCGTGTAGTGAAGAATTGTATCAAGTTATACACTATGCAGTTAGTTATGGGAGTTTACGTAAGTGAGTTCGTGTGGTGAAGAATTGTATCAAGCTATACACTATGCAATTAGCTATGGGAGTTTAAATTTGTTTGTTTAATTATTCGACTACATGTGTCGAAAAGTTCATGAAGTGAGGAAATTTGTCAACTTACACATCAAAAATAATGGTCAGATCTGTGTGGGGTTAGAGCATTCTAATAATTGTGTCTATGAGTTCATGGTCATGTACAAAAGGCCTTTAGCAGACAAGTTTCTTTTCCTCTCTCTCTTTATTTTTTCTTCTTCTCAATGTTATACCCTTTTTTATTCTTTTTTTTTTTCGTTTCCTTGTCTTTCTTTCTTTTCTTTTTTTTGGTCCATGCGACCTTTCCCTTTTTTCTCCTCTCTCTCCCCCCCCTCCCTCCCCTCTCTGCTGCTGTTTTCCATGATTTAGCTTTCTTCTTTTTCTTCCTCCTTGACTCGTTCCCCTTTTTTTTCATCTTCCCCTCTCTTCTGTTATCTTTTTTATATGATTTATCCACCAATCTTTGGTCTATTTAAGCCCACTTTAAGGTTCAGACATCTTTCTGAATGTTACATTCATTGCATATATGTCTTCACATACTTTAATTTGTTTAAATGTGTAAGGACTGATGTGTGGAAATGTTTCTGTATGCTTTAATTGTGTAAGGACTGATAATACATTATAAAGTGTTTTTTTTATATATTAGTTAGTACAGCTCCTAATATAAACAAGATGAGAAGTTTTGAAAGCATGAGATACAACATATAACCATAGGATACACAACTCCTATTTCTATTAAGTTGATAGCATAACATGAAGTTTAACTTGATTAACATAAGAAGGACGCATGATTATTACAACAGATATTTCCTTAAAGATGATTGAATAACAGATATAAATTGATAACGCAAGGCTATACTACAGATATTTTCTTAAAGATGGTCATATAACATAAGATATAAGTTAATAACGCAAGGCTATACAACAGATATTTTCTTCAAAATGTTGTATAACACTAGATCAATGCTAGGCTACACTGCGGTTGTTGTTGTTTTTTTTTCATAAAGATGGAGCTATACCAGCTCTTCTCCAACTCGGTTTAGGAGTACGAAATAAAACTCTTAAATAAAGGTCTTAGACTAAGTGAGAGTTGTGAGGTGATTGCTTCTCCAGCAACATAAAAGCTGATAATGTGATATATACCCATAGGTCATAGAGGTTCGTTGGTCTTCAAAATCTCACATAGTCAATTGTTTTAGGTTTCATTGAAATGTCGCGGAGACTAGCGAGGATGAAAAAAAAAAAGCTAAAGTTGAGATATTACTCTTGCCAAATCGCATTGGCAACCTCACTTTTGACTAATGCCAAAAAAAAAATTAAGGTTCCCTGCTAATCATAGGAAATACAGTAATTAATAACATGGGACACACTTCCTTTGTAAGTTACTGTCCGATGTTCGGTCCTGGTGCATCATAAATCCTTGTGAAAACCTCAAAGTTGTTTTCTCAATGAGTATGTACCTTAAGTCCATTACCGACCAAAGTATTTTGAATTGAAACAGATGTTAATGATACAAAGTGTAAAACCCAAGACTTGGCCCTTTTGGATATTTCACAAACGAAACTCAGTCTGCTTTACATGTACTTGATTACTTCATGTATGGGTAGATCTATAGATAAAATGTTGATGCGCTGCATTAGATGCATAAACATCAAACCACTGGCAATATTTGTGACCCTATCAATAAATGTAAAGGTATAGGATGCACTGTCATTGTGCGGCCAATATTAAGTACAAATATGTAAAGTTTAAGCGTACATGATCAGTGGGTCACGGGTTATACCATATCAATTACTTGATGGATTCTTGTATGATAGCGAGCAAAGTCAGTGGGTCACCAGTTTTACAGTACAAGTAAACACATTGATAC
Source organism: Elysia crispata (assembly GCA_033675545.1). Classification (NCBI taxonomy): domain Eukaryota; kingdom Metazoa; phylum Mollusca; class Gastropoda; family Plakobranchidae; genus Elysia; species Elysia crispata. Next base: position 163,661 of record JAWDGP010001179.1, on the reverse strand, counting down.
TTGTGTAGCCGAGTCATAGATACTACACAAGTAAACATATTGTTGCTTTTGTCAGCGAGTCATAGATTATACAATACAAGTAAACAGTCATGGATTCTTTAATCAGTGAGTCATATGTCATACAAGACATATAAACAAATGGATACTTTTGTGTATGGGTCACATGTTATACAGAACAAGTGAAACATGAATACTTGTGTAAAGGTATAACAGGCACATTTGATGGTCTATTCTTTTGACAATTAAACCAATGAAGCTTGTATAATGTTCATCGTGCAACTGGCAATATATTTAGAATTTTAGACCCTTGGGTGTGCTATTGATGACAAAGTGAATGTGTGAAAACTTGTCACTGTTTGTGTGTGTGTTTGCAATTGTTATCTACCGCAAAAAGTGAACATGTTTGTATAGACTTGTTTGGCCATTAGTTATAATAAATGTGGAGATACTTGTGTTTTTCTGTTATATTTTGCAACAAGACAATGAAAGCTTAATACATTTATGAAACTTTATATTAGGGAGGCCTCTAGTGCCTAAGTTTGCTTAGGTCAATGAGTTGAGGAAGGAGAAAAAAAAGGAAATTTTACCTTGAATGCTGTGTTATAAGTTTTATCCTTCATTTTGGCTGATAATTAAATTTATTTAATCAATCTTTAAAACCTTATATTAAGTGAGTGCTATCTAACAGGATGGATGTGGAATGTCCAGTGAGATAAAGGCCATCATAAACTTGTGTCAATCGTGTTTACTCAGAATCAAATGTTAAGGTTTTTAAACATCGACACCCTGTCGTATGATGACTACTCAGCTTTTTTTGTGTACATATGAGGGTCTGAAATCCTCTTAGCCATATTATAATTTATTTTGTTTTGTAGTTTACATGTTAAAAGATTTCTTTTTTGTTTTTCACAGCTCCTCCCCATGATGGCCAGTTACTGTGTGTCCAGGAACTCTGTGGACCTGACCATTGAGCCCCTGGTTGTTTGCAAGTTGTGCCTGGAGGAGCGTCCCCGACGAGATCTTTACCAACTCTCAGAGTGCAAGTGTGTCTTTTGCGAAATGGTGAGCATGCTGAACTTGACCTATGTGAAGAAACTCACAAGTTTACCTAACCTTAGCATTGCGAAAATAGTATTTTGTTTGCTTGTTCAAATCTCTTGTTGCAATTTTTTCTCATCTTTTTTGGTTTATAAAATATAATACCACATTTAATTAATAATTATACGCATATTTATAATGTTTGCTTTGCATATGACTATGTTTTGATGTTTTATGCTCTATATTCAACAGAATTAGATTGTTATGCTAGTAAAGCTACTTTTCCTTTGAAGAAATTTTAGGAAAAGGTTTCAAAGTGTGGTCTTAAATTTGGGCTTCATTGCAAGAGAGTGCCAGCAGCTCTCGGAAAAGGTCTTTTCTTGTTTTTGCAAAGACAACTCATTTTGATGAGTTTAATCCTGTATATCTTCATTCTTCTTATATCCATCATTGCTGGTGGAGTCTTGTTAAGCAAATATCTTAGATAACCTTCAGTTTAATCATAAAGATCAGCCAAGTGAGCATAACATTAAAAGTGAAGCTTTTCTTTGTTTGCTTTGTGGAGAAAGATTTTAATTACTGATATTCTTCACAAGCTTACTCTTCCATCTGCGCTGATCTCAGAGAACGTTCGTAATTAATTTCATTCTACTTTTTTTTTCTGTGTTATATATTTTTTTTTTGTATTAAATTGGTTGAACATTGTCTCACCAAAAAATTATCTATCAAGTCTCCAGCAGTCATATTGGATAAATACACACTTTTATGAAAGAAAATAAATCATGGTAAGCTTTAATAGGTATGAATTATTGATAGTAATCTCAATTATGTGTAATAACAGAGAAAATTCAGTATTTACCCCTAAGTTTACATTTTACTGTCTTCTTGAAATTGGCTTTCTCTTTGTTATTTTATTTTCAGTGTATGCGGCAATATGTAGCGATTATGATAGCAGAGGGGATGGTGGAACATATTACCTGTCCTGATGCCCAATGTCATAAACAGCCGAAACTTACAGTCAGAGAGGTAAAAATGTACTTAATTTTGTGAGAGTAATGACTTCGACCTTACGATTTTCTAAAATGTCAATGATTATTTATTTTCAGTTGTCAAAAAATTCGTATTTGTTCAATTTTTTAAAAATAAATCATAAAAACTAAAATCTGATCGGAGTATATTTTGAAAACTTGTTTGTTTCCATTTTATATCCTTTCATCGATCCAGTCTTTCTTATCTTAAAATTCCTTAAATACGGCCTAAGGTACACTAAAATATAACTTTACGGTTTTATATTTGTCCAATAATGAGATAAGTTGAAGCGAAGACAATGAATTGTAGTGCATAATAATATTATAATGAAGATTATTTAGGAAAATGTAAAGTGAAAATGATGATTTAAAAAAAAAAATTCAAGATGATCAATGGAATGGCGTTGTCACATTGCTTTTATTTTCTCAACCAATATATTTTGCTTGATTTTCAGATTGAAAAACTTGTGGACAAACAGGCTTTTCTCCGTTTTAAGAGACTGCACTTTCAGAGAGGCAAGAAATTCATACTTGAAAATAATTATTTTTTTTTTTTGAGAGTTTTTATTGGGTCTCCTGAAATGCAATTTCTGTATAAATGGCTTTGTCATATTTTGGTTCATTTGCAGTTCATTAAAAATTATATTTTATGTGAATCTCTCTAATTTTAGATTTTTTTTTAAACCTTTAAACAATTTATCTGTTAATGTGAATTTCATAAAACTTCACTCTGAATATTACTAAGATTCAACCAAGATTCAAATTTAATTGTCTGAGTTTTATAAAAAAATTTTGTGACTATTTTGCTGCAGAGGTTGACCTTGATCCCAACAGAACATTCTGCCCAGAGATTGGCTGTGAAACTGTGTGCCATGTCTGCTCGCATGGAACTGAAGGCGCAGCAGCCCTGGCTAAACCCGTCCAGTGTCCCTCTGTGAGTGAATGTATTGGAAAAAGTTGTAATTGTTTGCAATGTTTTTAGCACAATTATATTTGAATTATAAAATTTTCATGGTGCAAGCTTGTCAGCTGTGGCTGGCAATGGGGTGAATCAAGTGCTTAACAAGCAGTGCCTTTTACTCTCAGTGCAATGTGATAGGTGACAAGGGAGTAAGAGAAGTTGTATACTTTTAGGTAGTGTGCACTTTGTGAGCTTTAAAAAGAGAGGAAATAAATTGTTACCAAGTTTGCCACATTTGATTGAGACTGAAACTATAAAGATGATAATTGGTATTAGTTTTTTACTTGTTTAAACATTTGATTGGGAATTCTTTGAGATATTTTTCAAAACAATGCCAGGCATTCAGAGGCCCCTACCATTCCGCGTTTCGCGGAATCATTCCTCTTTTTGAGAGTCCATTCCGCGATTCCGCCCGTTACGGTAAAATCCCGCGTTATTACTATTTTTGTCGGTATTCTAGGCTAAACGTATTTCAATCAATAGTTTCGATACAATAATGCGCTTTAAGTACAAGACTGGACTGGTCCGTCGGCCTACGAGGTTCTCGTTAGCCTACTTGGAGAGTTGAGAGACCTTGAACTTGCATAAATAAACTTCCGGGTTATCTCTCATTTACCCACCTCGCTTTGTTTTGCAAGGAGACACGCAGCCAGTTGATTTTTTCTTTCATGGGACTCAAGACGGATTACGCTTTGGCTTCGTGAAATTAATTCTCTCAAAGTCGATGTTTTATTTCTGATGGTGAATTTGGATCATTACTGTTTATTGTTTATAGGATTGCCCTTACGTGCCTAGACTATCCTAGAGAAATCCAGCTCAGATTACGTGTATTATTAAGTTCACTAGATCTCTAGATCTAGAATCTAGATCCGTGTCATGGCGGAGCCGGTGAAGAAGAAATTGCGTCTTGAGCAAAAGTTTAGGAGTGAGTATTCACAGTTATGGAGTTGCATTGTTCCTTCGAAATTGGGCAGCTCTCATGCTCGATGTACATTATGTGAGTGTGATTTCACAATTAAGTCAGGAGGCAAAACAGACATTGATAGACATGTAAAAGCTAAAAAACACACTGAACTTGATCGATTGAAATCACAAACCAAACCAGTGACCTCATTCTTTGCACAATCCACAACCCCAATAGATCATAGTGCGACTGTTGCAGAACTTTATTTCATGAAATTTGTGATTGAGCACAATTTACCGATTTCTGTTTTCGATCACGCTGGAGATCTATTTCGTGTTATGTTTCCAGACTCTCAAATCGCAAAAAAGTTTTCTTGTGGAAGTTCCAAGGTATCCCTGCCTTCATTCTCCTGAGATGAGCATGCTGAAGGCAGAATTTGGAAAGTATCAGGTCCACCCAAAGGTTTCTGAGATAGCATCAAATACTATGAGTGTAGACAGACAGTGGAATCTAATAGGGCAGTTGAAGAATTCTGATGGACATTTGTTGTTTCCAACCCTCACTGAAGTTATGAAAGGACTCTGCTGTTTGACACATTCTAATGCTGAAGTGGAGCGTGTCTTTAGCTTAGTGCGTAAGAATCAAACAGAATATAGGCCTACGCTTGGCACAGAAACTGTATCTTCCTTAGTTGTACAGAAAGTGAATATGTTGTCAAGAGGAAGTATTTGCTACAAGCAAAATTTTCCCCCCTGCTCTTGTTAGGAAGGCTAAGAGTGCCTACACTGAGAGCTTGAAATGTTATAAGCAATAACTGATATGGGCTGTGTACATAGTGTAAATAGAAAAGCATCTTTCATTTTTCATTGTTGGATTTGGATTATATTATTAATTATGATTGTGTGACATCTGTAACAACTCAAATGAAGGGATAAATATGTCTATCATACTCCTACAAGACTTTATTGAGAACGGTAAGTTGATTCCTCTTTTTCATCAGAAATTCCTCTTTTTTGGTATTACAATTCCTCCTAATGACTTCTTTGGGTAGGGGCCTCTGGGCATTTCTGCTATGGTATATGTATGAGATGATATATCATGTCATTGATTCTTATCATTACTGACAAAAGCATATGCAGCAAGGTTAAAAAAAAAGTTGATCAGTCTGAGTAGCTTATGAGATGCCCACTTTTGTTATAAGCTGAACAGTGTAGATTCACAGCTTGTCAAAGAGCGTTCTAGAAAAATACATGATTAGATTTTCATATATCATGAGGAGGGTTGGATTCTGTATGTAGATTATTTGTTTGTATTGATTTTAATCAAAACCTTTTATTTCAGTGTGGCCTCCAATTCTGCTCAATATGCAAATCTAAATGGCATGCCCCCAAATCATGTGATGAAGTCATTATGGATGTGCCTATAGAAGAGACTGGGTAAATGAGTTCATTTTCTGATATACAGTTATTTGATTTTGTACATGTTATGGAATCTTAGAGGGAGGTTGTTTTTGTTTATTTGTCCTCTTAACCTTTACTTTTTCTATGCTTATATCACCCAACTTTTACTTTTAGTCAATAAATACAGTCCTCTTGCTGCCTGTTTTTTTTTTTGTTTTTTTTTTCAGATATTATTTTTTTTAGTTTCAGAATAACATGGTCATCTTGCGATGTGATTTTATTACTTGTCTAGAATCATTATTATTGTTTATGCATGTAGGAAATATTTTCAGAAGAATCATACAGTAATTACCAAAGGAAACTTTATACTGTCATTTTAAAAGATACCCAATGATAACAATAAGAATTTTGTAATAATGATAATAGTAATAGTAATAAAAAATAATAATAATGATAGTGGTGGTGGTGATGGTGAACTAGTTCTTTTGTAACATCTTCTGTCTTATACAAATCGCTATAGATGTATTTCCTTTTTTTTTTTTTCTCATTCAGAGCTCCTTTGAAAATCGAGTAATTTTGATTCCCTGGTCAATCAATTTATAAGGCCTTTATTTCTCCTTCTTTTTCAGTATTCCCTTTGCAAACAGTGAAGATGCCAAAATCAAACGCTGCCCTGTGTGTCATGTGCCAATTGAGAGGAATGATGGATGTGCTCAGATGTTGTGTAAACAGTGCAAACATTGCTTCTGTTGGTACTGTCTGCAGTCGCTAGATGTGAGTGAAAAAATCTTAAGATGGGATTTTTTAAGGGAGGTTAATACAGAAAGGAAAAATAGGAGTAGGTATAGAGAGAGACGATAGGGTAAGTAATCCTAGGAGAAAATAACAATAGGGAAATTGACAAGGTAGGTAATCCTAAGTAAAAATATGGAAAAGGTAACAAATGGGTGAAATGATAGGGTGGATAATTTTAAGAGAATAAACATAGAGAAGGTAACAGTAGGAAGAGATGATAGGTTAGGTTATCCTCAGAGAAAATAGATGTTAAAGTTAGCAATAGAGGAGTAAATGAGGAGAAGGTAACACCAGAGAAGATTGTGTAAGAGGAGGAATAGTGAGAAGGTAATGCTCAAGGAGAAAAGGAGAAGTATCATTTGAGGAAAATATAGGGCAAAGGTAGACTAGAGAAGAAGATAATTAGAAGGTTATTCTAGATTTAACAAAAGAGGGAGACAAGAAGTTAAAAATAGAGAAAAAAATAGGGAAAAAAGGTAGTACTAGAACAAAAACAGGGAGAGAAGAAAGAGAAGGTAACACTAAAAATAGAGAAAAAATAGGGAAAAAAAGGTAGTACTAGAACAAAAACAGGGAGAGAAGAAAGAGAAGGTAACACTAAAAAAGATTATAAAGAGAAGGTAACACTAAAAAAGATTATAAAGAGAAGGTAACACTAAAAAAGATTATAAAGAGAAGGTAACACTAAAAAAGATTATAAAGAGAAGGTAAAACTATAGCAGAGAAGGCAACGCTAGGGTTGAAGTAGTGAGATAAGATTGGAGGTAGTAGGTTTGGAGAAAACGGTGGAGGCAACACAAGGTTGGAAAACAGGATGGAGAGTGTTTATCTAATTTTGTAAAATCCCATTCTATTTTTAAATCCTTTAAAACAACCATATAGGTCCACATAAATGGGGATTTATGAATTCCTGCAAAGCAGTGCACCTCTGGGCATTTTAGTTAAAGGCTTCATAGCCTTAAAATTAACTTTTAGAAAGATCTTTCTCCATATTGGTAAAGTAAAGAATCAGATTCTTTTCTGGTATAGAAGGTTAATGGTTCTCTTTCAAATTATGTATGAAAAAAAATTTAAGAAAAGTTCAATGTTTTTTTTTCTCTTTTAGGATTTTTGCTGCATTATTGTTTTTGTTTTCATTTTCTTTTTTATTGACTCCAAATCTTACTTATGATTTTTTAAACTCCAATAACCTGAGTATGTTCATATTCATTAAGATTTTGAACTCGACCTGAAATATTTTTATAACACTTTCTATCAAAACCATTAAAGTTATATCCTTTGAGATGTTGTCTTATGATGTGGCATGTTATCAAAAGGTATCCCCTTCTTTTCTTCTTTCTCTTTTGCTATTTATCTTTATCACATCTAATGTCCTCTATTCCCTTTCTATATCAGTCTTTCATTTCACCCTTCTTGCCTCCTCTTTTTCTCTCCCCCCCCCCCCCTCTCATTCCTTTATTCTTTTCCCCTATTTTCCCCCCTCTTCCCCTTTTTTTCTGAATTCCTGTTTCTATCTTTTCACCTTTTGTTGTTTTCTCTCCATCCCTTTACTCTCTTTCACTCCATTATCCCTCTGTGCTCTGTATATTTCCTTTAATCTATTCCTCTTTGCTTCTTTAGTAGATTTGGGACCCACACCGGCATAATCTCAATTGCTCTCGAAACTCACTGAGGGGGGCAGGTAATGGGCACAGTGGCCACAAACGTCTGCCTAGCTTGCATTATATTTTCTGATCAGAGAGTGAAAATTTGACTTTGCATCCTGTCAGTTCTAAGCTTAGTCTAGATCTACCAGTCTCCTACTTGATAACCCCACACCAGGCAGAGCAGTCTTGCACCAAACTACCATAAACAAAGTTAGCCTAGGTTTCATGAAAGATTTTCTTTTTTTTTTTAATTAGGCTTAGTTCTACAATCTACCTGAAGCAGGGGAAGAGTTTCTAGTCTAGGCAGAGCTACTGTCAAACCGGTATTATTTGTTACTTTCTAAAATAAACAACCACAAAACAATTCTGAGGCAGATACCATTATTATCTTGTATACATACATCTAAAATTAAACATATTAAATTGCTATTATCTAGTTTCATGGTAATCATTACTTTTTTTTTTCCAAATGAATAATTATTATTTATATTGTGGTTGCTGTGAACCCACAGAAGGTTCTCACTTCTTGTGTTGATGGAGTACCCATGTCCAGTGACAGAGGGTACCCACATTTACTGTTGCCTTATGTTGCTGCAATGACAGCAGCTCAGGGGATTGGCATTGTAGAGGGTTGTGAATGGACGTGACTGGGGGCAGTATACCTGCTGACTTGTGGGTACCTGTTTTTTCTGCCCGCTGTCTGGCAAATCAGTGAAAAGTGTAATCTCGACCCAACACTACTCTTTAGTACCTACTTGTTCTCCCTCTCTTCCTTACCCTGCAATGCTATCTGTCTCTACATCCCTCTTTTTGGTTCTTCCTTCCTTTGCCAATCTTTCTGTCACTCTCATTCATCTTCTCCCCTCTCTCTCTCCCTCCCTCCTCAGCCTTCCTGACCGCAATCCTGTCTTATCCCAACCTTATTCCTTATACATACACACTCATGCCTTGTTAATGATATATCCATCCGTCACTTTTTCTTGTCTCTCCTAATCGCTCATCTTCTCTTTTTTTCCCCTCACGTCTGTGCTGTGTGTCTCAACTAGTGCTGGGGTCTACCCGATTTTTTACTACCGGTCGAGTATCGGGACCCGATGTGAAGGGTACCGCAGGCACGGCACATCCCGATCCGTGGTAGGCACGGCACATCCCGATCCGTGGCAGGCACGGCACACTCCGATCCGGGCACAGTACACCCCCGATCCGAGAGCCTCAAATTAAATCTAGGGACTCTGTACTGAATACAGGGGACGGCTCTCGAGTCATCGAGTCGCAGCTGAAACGGCACACCCGTAACACTTTCCGGCACCTTTGTAAACGCACACACAGATATACATGTACCCACATGCACGTGTCCATAGTCTACTGTATCACACACATCTTTTGGCTTAGTGTCGGCCATATCTAAAAATATAGATTAGACCTCGGCTGCATTGTGTAAAAAGTAATTCCTTAGGGAAAAAAAAAATGGCCAGTGGCTCAATGAGCCAGGTTGTGTGCGTCAACGCAGAGCGTCAGTGCAAGGCGCCCAGTTGTCAGGCAAGATTATTTTTTATTCGTCATTGTTTTGTTTTATTCTATTTTGTCATTTTCTTTTTTTTTTTTCGTTTCTTTTTGCTTCTCATTGACTTTTTATTATCTCAGTTTGTCTGGTCATAATTAAAGTTTTATCTGTATATAGGCATGCATTATCATTATTAATATTAAAGGACAAAAGACTAAGATGATAAGCTATGATTGCATTATTTATGACAAGTTTCTGTCTTATTTATAGTTTGACTTTCACATTAAATGTAACATGACACAAAAACTAGAGATCATATTCCCCCCCCCCAAAAAAAAAAGGAAAAAAAAATCTTAATGTGATTCTGTTATTTTTTTTAGTAAATGACAATAATAAAAAATTATAAGCTGAGCGTGCTGTTGAAACTGAAATTTATTAGGCCTAAGTATAATAATTCAACAACAAATAAAGACTAGCATCAATCAGATTTAGCTGATTTAGCAAAAATGCAACAAAAGGAAAATGATTGTTTAGTAAACAGAACTAAATTTCATTGAAAAGTATAAACTCGTTATTTTAAAGCGCAATAAGTCATAAGAACAGCAGTATAATAACATGACTACAAAGCAAAAAAGGAGAGGATGATTCTAATCAAAGCAGAGAAGAATGAAGAGACCGGTGTAGTGTATACTGTATAGTGTGCATTGATTAACACTATAGGCCTAAAACAAATCACTCTGAGATTGCGGTCTTTCACTCTGTTTTCTTTTGAGATCTTTTTTGTTATAATTTTCCCCCCTCCTCTAAATTTCACTTGCGCAGCGCTGACACCCCCCCCCCACACACACACACAAATACACACAGTTAGAGATTGTGCCAACCGCTGACTGATGTATGGCGGGAAAGCCGAAAAGTTCTATCACAAAAAAAAATTTTTGGCCTACTTGTCTGCACAGAATCAGTTCAAAATCGACAGTATGCATGTGACAATGAGAAGCTAGCACGGATCTCACGGCACAGCACAGTACCGCGTATACATCTACTCGATGTGCCGTGGGTGTCGCTGCGTGTCGCGGGTAGGGTACCGATCCGTGCCGATAGCCCCAGCACTAGTCTCAACCACTCTAGCCACCCTTGAAGCTGACTTTAGAAAGGTTTTTGAAAAAGTCATTTTTCATTTTTTGTCAAAACAAAAATGGGATTTAAATTCTTTTACCTGATCCTCTTGTAATAATTATAATAATAATAAATTACATTTTTTGCTCACTGTCATGAAAAGGCATGCTCAATGCAGTTTTCAATCAAAGGATGGCAGACATATGTGTAGCAGCACCACAAAATGAGATTTTTGCGGCAGACGACTTGTTGGGAAAATGCCATTTTTCTCAAGATGGGTTGAAATCCTTGCTATTTAAAGTACTTTTACTTCTGAAGCAATATGAAAGTTTGCAATTACAACAGTATAAAATGCGGAAATTTCAAGCTTTTTTTTTTTTTTAGGAAAATTGTATTTGCCCAAAAATTCCCTGCAACAAAACGTCTCATTTTATGGCATCACAACACATATATGTAAAGAATAATATTTATATAAAAAAGAAAAGAAATATGTGCAACTAATACAATATGACTAATGATTTGAAAACATTCGTTTCTTTTTCTTTCAAGCTAATTAAAATTATACATATAAATTTATAGGATGATTTCCTGTTGAGACATTACGACAAAGGACCTTGCAAGAATAAACTAGGACATTCTCGAGCCTCTGTCATCTGGCACAGGACTCAGGTAAGCTACAGCTGTTGGACTGAGATGCCACTCTTTAATTTGTATGTGGTGAATCAGTGAAACCAGAAGTATCAAACTGTTGCTAATGGATGGGTTTATGATTCAGGCTTTTTATCTCTGACTTGCCTCATTGTGTTAGATAAGACTTTAAATCATCTGTAATTAATAATCAGTGAAACAACACATGCTTCCCAGAGTTTTGATTTTGGGTTACCAGGCATATAAATTAATGTCCTCTAGTTTAAGACAGAAGACATCAAATGGGGTATTGTAAAATATTTTTTTGGCTTGTAGACTTTGCACTTCTGGCAATTAATTGTAACCATAATACAGATTTACAAGGTGCAAGTATTTTATTTAAACACACTAAACAAGATATTTTTTGCCGTACAGTCAATTGTTGATGCCAGTGATAATGAAAATATATAACTATTCAAACAGTTGGAACCAATTTAAACGATTTTTTAATTATTGGAAGATTTATAATAGGGAAATAAAATTTTTTTTAATTTTTAGGACATTAAATGAGCGGCTGCTTTGGATTTTTTTTTAACACAAGTTTTTTGTGTCTACAAATTTTGAAATTAAGACTTTAACTCTTTCACTTTAAGTAGGAAAAGGAAAGCAGACAGCATTTTATAGTTAACTCAAAAAAAAAAAAAGGTGGATTGCAATGTGTAAAATTTCAAAACAGTGCAAAACTAGTAAGTGTGACTTTACAAGTTTTAGTTTACACAGAATTTCATAGCAGTACTTCTCTTCTTCTCTAATATATCTCTTCAAAATCTACATTAAAGACCAAGATTAAATGAAATTGTATGCCGCTGTCTGTTTCACACATTTCATTTGCCTCCTGTTTTATTTTGTTGTGTTTTTTTTTTTCATAAAAAGAAGATTATCACATCTAAATATGTGAAGCATAGAGTCAAAAAACTTTCTAGGAACATTTTCTGATTCAAAAACTTTCTTTAAGAGTAACAAAAAAATAAACATTACGATGGGTGAAAATTTTTATTCAAAAGATGGGTGAAAAATTTTATTCAAAAAGATGGTGTACCTCATCTTTAACTTGTGGAAAATTTCAATTGTTTAATTGCAGTATTATTACACATACTTCTGCACAGTGCAAAGACCCAGTTTGTATTGTTTTGAAATAATTAATTTCTTTGAATTATGTCCCTACTCTACAGCTTTTTTTTTCTCTTGGAAATTTTTATTTCTGATATATGTTGCACATTTCAATGAGACATATTCTAAAGTGCAAAATTCATGTTAAGTCAAGCTAAATTATACAGTGAACCTTGCAAGTAACAATCCCGGACTGAGCATTATTTTTTCACCCAAGTCTTATATACTGGCCGGTCAGAAAAGAAGGTCTCTAACTTCTGAGATTGGTTAGAGTTTATCGCAATATCAGGAGGTGAACTCCATTGAGTTTATCATTTTAAAAAAAGGGTAAAACTAGGATGTTTATGACAGCTCCATAATATACCTAGTGGAAAGCTCATAAACATTTTTTTCCCATATGACTGTGTGAAGGATTTTAAAAGTGCTGGATTTAGATAAAGAGATGGATTGGAAAGCCCAAGGTATAACTTCTGTTACACTTGAACTATGATTCAGTTTATATTGGTTCAGTTTATTCAATGACATTCTAATTTTTATTTCTTATAAGTGATTTGATAATTATCATGAATTTATACTACAAAGAAAGTATTTTCATTCACTTTTCTCTTTGTACACAGAGAGTTCATCTTACTTAAACTCTAATACTCCAAATTTGTTATAACTTTTCCTTATATCTTTAAATGTTTTTCAATGTATTAAAGTGTTATAAAGCAGCTTGTCACCTTTATTTTTATTTTTTTTTTCAGGTTGTTGGGATATTTGCTGGGTTCGGAGTACTGCTCCTGGTGGCCTCCCCTTTTTTGCTGCTGGCAGCTCCATGTATTCTTTGCTGTAAGTGCAAGATGTGTCGTTGCTGTGATGAGGATGATACCTAAAGCCGAACTGTCTTGCCTTCCCCATATTTCCATGACCTCAGCATCAAATGCTGGGTAAACATTCATCAGTCATAATCTTTTCACTCTGACATAATCCATGAACTTGTCCACAGTGTTTCACAGTGACGCTCAGAAATTGGACCATGATATAAGAATATCATCTCTATCGCAGATTTGGATGATGGGAGTGGAGTATAAGCCTCTTCACTTGCCAGCATTTGAGACATTAACTTCCTCTTCTTGTCTCCTGACTTTCAAAATAAGCTTTTGCTTCTTGTTCCCTACAGCAAGTCAAAAAGAATGAGAGTGGTAATAACCTGAGATGGACACCTTGTCTCTACTAATACGTTGACTTTTTGTTAATACTTTATTGTTACGAGAGGTATTGGTATTTCTGAAGAATTGAAAAGACAAAAGGAATGTCTTTGACTGTGAACATCAAGAAAGGCAAAAGTTTTCTTTAGCCTTTTTGTTTGCAGATTAAAGTTCTGTGGGAAAGCAGTGATGGCAAAACTATAGGACAAGGGGATATGTTTCAATTTCACCTCGCAGGTCCCAACAAGGATGTAAGGTTGGGACACAGTTCAAATAAGTACTATTTATGTGTCTCAAATAGTTCTTATTATACATAATAATGCCTCCTACATTGCAAGATTTCATTGTGTTCTGATTCTTATATTGTCTTTGGAAATTTTTCAATATCTTAAAGCCCTAGTTAAAGGAAAACAAGTATCTTTTCCTATTTTTTTAATTATTGACTAAATACATATATATAGTATTTTTATGAGCTTGTGCAAAAAAATTTTAAGGTGCATCACAAGATTTATAAAATCTTGCTTTGGATTGAAAAAATAGACTGAAAAAGGGATATAAACAAAAATCTATCTATGAAAGGCTCAACTAGCCGGCTTAGATTTTAACATAGTTTTCTTGAGTCTGTGAAGTTTGAAAGGAATATTTAGATTGTTAGTTCAATCAGTATCTCATTCTGATTTGTGAAGATACTCTAAATGTTATTGAAATTGGATATCTTTTTCCTCAAAGATTTACATTCACTTCTTTGACTATAAATAAAGCTAGAAATCTCTATCAAGACAAGTTATCTACTACTGGGTATCTGATTTCGATCAGCTGTGAAAAGAGTTAAGAGAGTGTACCCAAAATGGCTATGAGCAATGCATCTTTGTAACTCATAATTATGTACCCCTAAATATTTGCACATGCACAGTTAACTTTATCTTTTATGCCATGTAAATGTGTACATGGCTCTCTATTGCAGCATTTGAGGACAATTTCTATAGATTAACTGAACGTAGATAACATATTTTTTTGTTGTTCTTTCCCTCATGAAGTTGCTCGCTCTCATCATTTTCTTTCCATGACTCAGGAGGAGCAAGGCTTGATGCCTTCAAATGGGAATGAGTGATAGAAGGCAATCCTAATCAGTGTTCAATTTGATTGTTATTGAGGTGTTATTTTGATTTTGGTGCTACTGAAACTGTGATTAAATGATGATTTTTCTTTATAAATCGGAAATTAAATCTGCCTAGAATTAAAAAATATAGTTTTCAAGTTCCTCTACAGATAATAAAACCAGAAGACAAAGAGACAAGGTGTGGTTATGATAAGAGCAACAAAATAGGCATGTTGATGAAAAGAACAATTAACATTCATGAATCAATTTAGTTTTAGATGTTAAACTTAAAGTTTGCTCTCTGAAGTGGATAACTTAAAGCTTAAATCCCTCATTAAAATAAAAAAATGTGAGAAATACACAGATAGGAATATTTTGATATTTTGGTGAAGGTGAAATTGGAAAATTCTTTACTTGTGTTGCTAATGAAAACTTGTGCATTATTAAGCAAGTTGGTAGTAACAGTTATTTCTAAGTGAGGAAATCATCGAGTAGTGATGATAAGCATTTGCTGACACCATCTCTCACCTCATACAGAATTTTCGGATTTTGCTCTTAACCATTGTTAAACTAATGCAATAATTTCATTGTATTATAAACATGTTTCATAATGATGCCGTTTCAGTTGCAATTTAATTCCCAAGAAGTGTATGCTTTTTTGTATGTGGTTTTCTTGAAATTAAAGTTCAAAGAATGTCTTTTTTTTTAACTTAAATTGATTTTAATATTAGTCGATGGCACTGAATACTTTTATTTTATTCTGATATTGCTTTCACAAGATGATGTCTTTCCAGGCTACAAGAAATGTTTATTGTAGGGAAGTGAGTACTGTATATACTGTATTGCTTTTTATACAAAAGCAATGACCAATGTTACAGTGCAATGTCATAATAGCTCGTACTGCATGTATACATGTAGTTTTTATATCAGATAAAAGATTTATGCCTGAGTTTATGTTGTCTAAAATGTTTGTTAATCGAATCAAATTTGGTATGAAGAAAGGAGAGAAATGGTTAAACATCAGTTAAATGTGAAAGGAACTCAAAGTACCAGAAGAAAAAGCATAGCAAAATTATTATGAGCATAGAGAAATTGATAGAAATATTAAAAATAAACGTAAAGGACTAATTATCATAGATCCAGTATTTTTTGCATTGTGAAGAGGAAATAAAAAGGTTATTTCTCCTAGTAATTATCTAAAAGCTTCAACTAGGTTTATGAAAACCAAAATGTTCATCATATGAGGCATAATTGCTAAAAATAATAAAGTTCAAAATTGATTTTAGAAACTTCTGGGGGGGTTGTCAGACAGTTCAACACAGAGTTGAAACTTGTGTATATAACTGAGCCGTCTTGTGTTGATAATTCGTTTAATAAAGTTTGGCATTTACTATGTTTCCTTGCACAATGTAGCAGATAATTGAAATATGATGCTGCAATATATATATATTAATGAAGTTTGATCCAATGTTTTTTTGTTTGAAATGCGAAAGAAAATGATTGCTTTGCTCTATTCGATTCCTTCTCATTGGCCTCGTTAACTGAATGCTATCTCTATGTTTGCTGTGATTATCATAAAGCTATCAAGAGTAAAGCCAATGAAGTGTCCCTCAAGTTACGGATAAACATATGTTATTTCAAGTCATTATCTAACCTTATTTTTCCAGCTTTCCCCCCACCCCCCAAAAAAAAAAAAAAAAATTCTTATGCATTTTTCTTCTTACTTACAATTTTTGTTTTATTTCTAGTTCTATAAATTTTTGCTGTGATTTTTCTTTTATAATCTGCATTTTTTAGAGTTCAGATATTACACCCATTGAAAGTGATAGTTTGCATATTTCTTAATCTAAGAGAGTTCTATATGTATTAGAAAAGTTTTTCTAATTCACATGTTGAATTCTCTTGATCTGTGTCAGTCTCTGTGCCATAGTGTCTCAGTACTTTAGTATACATTTCTCATATCAAGTTTCAACTCAAGTATAGTTACAGTATTAAGAACATTTTTATATTATTAAATGTTTCATCTCAACATCTGCCTGTCTCTCTATCTTTCTGAAATGTTCTCTCCCTGCTTTTTAGAGAGAGAAAAAAGATTGACTGTCATTAAATTTATTAGCAACAAAATCACATTTTCAGTTAGACATATATGGAAATTTCTATGTCGGTCAAAGCTGTTCCAAACAGAATTTTAAAATGTTAAATGTTGAAAATCAGGGAGGTTCTCATATGGTTCAAACACTTGACATAATGTAATCAAGCAAGAAAAGCATCAATATTAAAATTGTCCTATAAACCCTATGTTTTTTAAAGCCCCACAGTCTGAGCTTACAATGAAATTATGTAATTGTATGAACATATACTGTTAGATACTTCATTGTGAATAATATATGTTTCATGCCAACTGCCCAAGTTGTGGTGAATATTTATAAATGTTGAGAACTTGAGAGGTCTTAAAATGAATTTTATGAAATGCTTACTGCTTCAAATGTAATTCTTTAGTATTTAGCCTATTCCAAGTGTGAAAGATGAATGTGCCATACGTAGGCCTACATATCTAAAAATACATGAATGCATATCTTCATTGAATGTGGTTTGTATAGACTAATGAAGAAACACTTCATAAATGCAAAAAATTATTATTGCAAAAAGGTTGCTGAAAGAAAAAATTGTGATTTACCAAAGTACTTAATAGTGTCATGAGTGAATGATAACCATGGTTGCCAATTTTTTACCTCATTGATATAAATATTTCATATTATGAAAATTATTTTTCCTATTCACTCATCTTAAATCTATATACATATTTATATTTGTTGTTTTCTTAACAGTGTCACTATCTTTTGGCTTTTGGGTTAAAATGCTACATATTTCAAATAGATGATTAGATCTATTGCAGCTGTTACTTTGTGCTTTCCCAAAATATCCATAGCTTTAACTTTTATGGACTATGTTAGTATCCTCATTGAGTTTGAATCCACTTAACTGCTAGTGCTAGCACATCAATATTCAAAATATGTTCATACATTTATTCAAATACTTTATCAGACTTTTTCCCAAATAATTCTTCCTCTGTGAAATTATTAATTTTACATGTATTTAGAAAATTATCAAATGGTTCTGAAGATATTAAAGTTTTTCCAGAAGTAGATAGATTAGGTGTGCCACAGCAAGATATCCTACGTGGGTGTAGGAGCCAGGGATGGGCAAGTCAGTCAGAAATGAGTTGTTTTACCTAAGAAAAAGTTTGTGTCTTAAAGCTAGGTATGAAGAGAAATAGAGTCACACACCCATTGTATTTGAAGAACAATAGAATGAGTTTATAGGTGGGCAGGACAAGAATAGAAGGAAAAAAATTTATTAGATATTTGTATGGAACAGTTGTCATGTTACAGAAATCTTCTTTCATCCAATTGAACCTTTTTCTTTCATTTTTTTATGTGTGGGTGGGTGGGGAGGTGTGTAGTCTTTAATAGAGGCAATGCCTACTAGTACTAGACCCACCTGCTCATCTAGGCCTATTGAAACTAAAGTGGAAGAAAGAAAGAAGGAAAATAACAGAGAGGCAGTTTATGGTAAGGCAACTTAAATATGAAATAATTTGTTGGATGACATTTTTATAGTAGTACTAGTAGTTCTTAATTCTTTGACATCCTCTCAGCCTCTTTCTGAGTCTATTATTCTTATACTTATAGGCGAACATCACCCACCATCATTGCCTTTCAATGTTAAGAGAAATGGATGCCAGTGTGTACTTATTTAATATTACTTTGATGAATTGTAAATCCCACAAGTATCGTGAAGATTCTTATAGAGCTAGCTGGATCAGATTCTACTCTTTGGGTCAAACTCAGGACCTCTTGATCTTTGATGGCCATTTCATGACTGCCTATTCAACCATGCGGCTGCACTCTTCAGTTTTTTTCATCCTATATTGTTAAGGAATTATGCAGTTTCCAGATGTAAAATCAGAGCAGACAGAAGAGAAATTCGCCTTTAGCGAGATCGCTGTCTCCCTCAACCTTTTTCTTTAAATAATATTTCGCTCTTTTATATGCTTTATTACTGCCATTGTTATTATGTCCTCTACACATTGATATTGTGTGTCAAAATCTATAATCATAGAATGTGTTCAGAAGAGATCCCATTAACTGCAACTGAGATTTATGCTTAACTCACAGTAATAATTCTTTGATTCCTTGAAATAAAAAGGAACAGAGGAAAATGAATCTTATTTTAACTGTGGCTTCTCCAATTTTCTGACACATGGCCTATTTGGAGTATTTGCAAGACATATGTTCAACCTTATACCATATGTGAGGTTGCCTGGGATTTTCAGGCTCATGTTGGAAATTATTGTTTTGGGCTATGGGGCTTCAATATAGAAAATCAATTTTTCAAGGTTTCCCACTTTTTTTTAGCTTTTTATGAACTATCAACCATTTTTCTGTCTTGTCAGGAAGTGTCCAAGCCCAAAAGAAACTTTTAAATGGTGTTTTTGTGAAGACAACTGCAACCCTGCATGAAAAATTTCCCTAACTTTGAACATGTTTTTCTCAGTTTCTCATTCTTCAGCCTTGTGTAAAGTTTTGGGTCACATTTCAGCCAAATACTAATATATTATAAGAATTCCAACTGTTTTATGCAGGGAATCGGTTGGGCTTTCAAAAAATATGAAAATCACAATTTGCCCTAACTAGTCAGTGAGCCTCAAAATTGCAGGACACCTCACAGTCACATGGAGGCCACTCCTAGTCCTAATCTCATTATATAAGTACTTTTAATTTCAAGTTTGCAAAGTCTTAGTCAATTAACATGTGAATAAAGACCACTTGTTTAATATGATCATATTTCATTATTATTTAATAATTCTAAGACCCTAGTATTAGAAATGTCATGAGAGTAAAAGACTGAGGCAGGACATGGGATGGGTGGTGTAAAAAGATAATTTTTTCTGACTTGAATGTAACTTTTTTTTCAGAGCCACATTAGTGTGATTTGGATTTTTTAAACAATATAATTAAAGGGAATAATTTACGTACTTGTATTACAAAAAGAATAAGGTTGAAATAGGATTTCAAAGTAGGTTTTGAGTTACAATCTGAGTCAACCAAGTACAATATTTTTATATGATCTGCAAAGCCTTGTAAAATCAAATACTTGTATATGATCTGATTGTTTAAAAAGAATTCAAAATCAAAATGCAATGCGATATTGGAATGGTCATGAAATGCAAATTATTCAATGAGGCATGATTGAGTCAAGTGTGAGACGAAAAGCCTCTGTATTCTCCTGTCTCTTATTGTTAATCTTCATGTTGCCTATGGACTTTTAAACAAGCTTTTAAAAATCCCACTATTGACATTGTGCCACCAAGTTTATTTCAAATAAAAAAAAATATTTGTACTTCATCTGCGAAATATATGAAAATATGAAATATTCTTTTTTCGCTGTTGTGATCAAAGCTTTGTGAATTTATATCTTAGTTATCTATGCCAAAATAACCTGTTTTATCTGAGCGGCATTTTATTTCATTTCATGTGATACTGATTCTTGGCTGTGGTGCTGTGTTGGTTCAGGTAATCAATGTGCATGTATATAAACTAAAGCTGGCAATATTTACCTGTAAATACTTTTGAAAATCATCAAGCATGGTATTAAATTCTGAATGCTGCTCCTCAGTGCAAAATAAAAGCCTACATAAAAACCCTTCATTTTGGACTGAATTTTATCGATAGCTATGATTTCTTCATGTTTGATTTATGCCTGTGGTTAATTGTTATGACCTTAAACATTAATTGCTTTTCAAAAGTTAACTGTCACTGTGCCAGCCAAATCATAAATTTGACTTTACCATAGATTTAGTAAGACGTTTGACGACCACAAACCCTAGTGTCGTCACTGCTGGGAGCTTGCGTGAGGCATGCTGTGGGGATGTCATTTGAGATGATGCCATGCAAGAATCAATATACATATACATGTAGGATTAAGCTTAAGAATAAACTTTGACTTTAATTTCTACTTGAATAAAAATGCTTTTCAATTAAAATAGTGGAAACCTCATAATTCTATTTGTATGGGAATGGATTAAATCTTTGAATTAAGAGTATTCGAATTACAAAAATGGGTATAACAGTCTAAGACTCATTGAGTGAGTGTGTACTGAGCCTGCAACGAGCAACCCTCACCCTCCCCCGTTCCACGTTGCTATCAGTATCAGTACAGATTTGCTACTGGCACTTAACTGTTAATGCGTCTGCTCCCTTCTTGATTTGTTAGCGCTCTGATCAGCCTTTCTTGGGCAGTGATTGGCATTGCTTGCTGCTTGAGAGATGCATGTAGCACTTTTGTGATGCCTTATGAGGTGGTATCGACTTCAAAATTAAAATTAAGAGAATCAAATCAGAAATACTTCGAAATACGAGTCCGATTCTAACAAAGCCAAAGAGAAAAAAAAACAACTATCATCTTGCAAAATTCGGTTTATGAGAAATTTGAATAATCAGATTTCAGTTTTTGAGGTTTCCCCTCTAATAAAAAGATACTCATTATTTTTTAACAATGCGTTTTGATAATTGCTAGAGAGCCTCATTGCAAATAATTTACTCGAATGATAATTAAAAAAAAAAGTCCCAAAGGAAAAAGTGCGGGAAAGTCAATGCTGCGCTTTACAAAAAGTAAACATAGACAAGAAAGTTTTTAATTACATTAATCAAGTGATTTTGTTTTTATATTTGAACTTGTTTTCTTGCTTGCAGTTGCACCGATACAGTAATTTAGTTTACTTCTGCTGGCGTGTTCTCAAAACAATGTTGCATACAGGTACTGTACATGTATTTTCAAGTGATCCTTTATGAAAAAGATGACATGTCAATAATGTTATCCAATGGTGTAATCACCCTATTTTCCCCTTCCGCATTTAGAAAAGGAAGATACATGTAAATGATGTACATGTATACAGTTTTCAGGTAAATTTAGTACATGTGCATGTACTAAATATCTACATTTGGTATGAGCTTTTGTTACTTTAATTTTTTTTTAACTTTCAGTTTCAATGTGCTTCATCTGCAGATCATATATTTTTAATGCGAGCCGTAAACCAAGTACATGTATCACTATCAGAAATAAAGTAAACACATTTTACAACATATGTGTTAAATATTTTAGAATCCAGAGGTCTCTATTATTTATAGGGTTCTAATAGTAATACCAATGTGTCTTTGACTCGCCTCTACAGACTCTCATTCCAACTAGGGCTGGTTTAACTTAAGGTAACACCGAGACAGTCCACTCCCGGTTGGCTCGTCAATGTAGTGCCATCCACATTACACAGGCTCACCCTCAAGGTCTGAGGTGACGTGTGAGGTTTTGGGCAGTGGCATAAAACAGCTTTCCAAGTGAACTTTACAGACATTTGCAATGTGCATTATTTCTATTGCTTTTACTTTCAGTGAGAATAGCTGAGTACAGTGGAAAACACAAAAACCGAAGTGTGATTATTCGAAATTTCTCATAAACCGAATTTTGTAAGGGGATGAGTTATTTTTTTTCTCTTTGACTTTGTTAGAATCGTATTTTAAAGTCTTTTTGATTTGATTCTCTTAATTCGAAGTTGATACAACCCCATAAGGCATTACAAAAGCACTACATGTATCTCTCAAGCAGCCCGTTAACAAAGTGAGTAGATGCACTAAAAATTTAGTACCTAGGCAATACTGTGCTGATACTGATAGTGATAGCAACATTGGACAGGGAAAGAGGCGATATACTTGTTGCAGGCACAGTACACACTCTCTCAATGAGTCATAGAATCTGTAATACTAATACCCATTTTTGTACATGTAATTAGAATACTCTAATTCGGAGATTTAATCCATTCCCATATATTACAATTCGAATAAGTTTCCACTGTATCTTGAGGATGACAACTTACTGGCTATTTATGTAATATTATCAATATCAGAAGATGTACATAAAATAAGAAAAAAGAGATCTGCATGGATGAAAGATTGGCTCCTGAAAAGAGAGCAGTTGATTCATACTTATATTTTACGTGAATTACAGCCGTCTCCTGAAGAATTTCACTTACAATGTACATGTATATGAATGGATGAAAAAGCGTACATGTATTCACTCTTGTGAAATCTTGCTCGCTCAATTTCACAGAAAAGCGAATGGCAGTGCTTAGAACTCCGATCAGTACATAGTTAAGATTTGAAGTCTTCAAGCTGTATTTTGCAATTGGTCGCAACGTCCAATTCCCGAAACATGTGCCTCTAAGTAACCAAGTTCTTACCCCAGTCTTTTTTTTTTTATATCAATAATACCACTCAATCCCATGATCACCACCATGCCAACAATGCCTCCGCCTCCATCACCATGAGCAGCAGAATCATGTCACTGTCAACTATCAATCATCATCAGATTCACACTACAAATTGTACAATTTATACAAATTTTTACGATCATAATCAAAACGGCCACCCCATTTACAACGCCCCACATCCGCCAGCACCATCACCTTTATTACTACTATTTACAATAAGTATTAAGTACATGTACCTCTAGGCCTATATTAGTCTGTGATGTGTTCATCATCACTTTCAGTTTCATGAGAAATCACAATGATTTCCATCCTATACCGGTATTCAATTTTAAAAGCTAAATCTGGAATAAAATTACATACATGTAGGCTACATGATTGTAGCACATGTACTAACATGTGCTACTGATGTACATTTATTGATTATAATATTTTCTTTAATATTAAATTCTTATACATTAGCCATATTTGTCTTACTCGAGAGTTTTTAGACGAGCAGGTTATCTTGTTCAAAATTGGATTTTTTTATCCACTTCAGATCAATTGCATTGACGAAATCAATTAGGCTTTGGTATGCAGTTTCATCTGTTACTGTAGTTTTTTATTATTTTTAGACCATCGAATCATTTTTAATGTACAGTGTATATGAAAGTAAAATGATAGGTAAAACTACATGTAATTTCTGTGAAATATGAGTATTTTTTAAAATTTATTGTAGTGAATAATAATGCCAATTCAGTCAGAACGAGACGTGATTAAGCCTAGAGGTCAGCAGCTGAGAGAGACAAAAGGTGCAAATAATTAACCTGGAGTGATACACTGGTACTATTGTGCTTAAAATTGTACATGTAAATTTTATGAAAGAAGCAATAAGAATAAATTAGGTGATTACAACTAGACAAATGCGGACTACAGTATTTTAGGGTGTCAATTTAGAAAAATGTAACTTGTAACTAGTTGTACTTTAAACTTAAGTTAACTAGACAAGTTTCTATTTCCAGCTTCACGGCAATTGTACTTTGAACTTGAAGTTGTCAGCCGTTTATCCTTCAAGTTCTTGGGCTCCCTGTGGGTGTGACCCCACAACAGGCGACCCAATGCCAAAAAATCAAGCAAGAACTTTAATTTTTGTTTTGCCCGGTCATTCTATCGGTTTTTGCATCCACATTATATGTATCAATGGTTCTACATGGCAATCTACAGGAATTGAAGGTCTGGATCGGGCTTTAAGTTGCCTTTCAATTGCTCAACGGCACAACAATGACAACTTAACAGTTCATAACTTAACTCTACAGTGATAGAAGGTAAATACAATGTACATTTTTCTCAAACTAGACAGAGATCAGATTTATAAGTGTACTGTATTGTATGCTACGCACAAGAGTTACAAGGTGCAGATAGAAAAATTATCCAAACTATAGGTACAGTAACATTCGTGTTATGTTCTTTATTTTAGAAAATACAATTTAACACCCCAAAACGGCAAAAGCATTTTGATTCTATCACTGTGTCAGTACATCTGGAGGGACTTAACCCACGGGTCTTTATATTTGCTAAAAAAAATTACAATGCTTTACATCTACATAATAATTTCTCATTACTCAATGAAATTAGCATTCCTTAAAAATATGCATTATTTATACATGTAGGCCTACTGATGTAGCAAATTAGAACTATACTGACTATAGTATACTATTAGTAATTACTCGAAGAAGCAACAGGGGGTAAATATGGCTGGTTCCTGGAGTTATTACACATGCACCGTACGAGTGCGACTGGTAGCATGAATCCCAAAAAGGCCTACAGGGCTGAAAACTAACCATCACTTAGTAAGAAAATATCTTGATTGTAAAGCACAATGGATACACAAGATAAGTTTTAAGTGTGTCAATACATGTACTAGATATTGCCCAGCACTACAGTATAAAAATTTTTTTCTCCGAAGGACAATATGCCATGTCCTGAAATCTCAATCCCCCCTTGCACATTGTAAATGAAAGAACCTTTTAGTTTTCACGGAGTCGAATCAGCCAAAAGGGCAAGTATAATTAAGCAAATACATATACCAATAATCTAACATTGACCATTCCAACCAAGGATGTCAATTTGTTTTATACAGAATGTAAAAAAAAAAAAGGGGTCATTTTATCACCAGAGGTGAACGGAAAGGTGAAGCAGGGTTTTATCACACAGGCCTTTACTAGTATACATGTTAAATTTTTTTTCACCTTTTTAAAATGTGGGGGGCACAAAATTACAACCAATGTAGAACTTTTACAATAATAAAACACGATAAATCAGTGTTCATATTATCATAATGAGGAAAAGTCAAAAAGGAGGAAAATTGTAAGAAGTTTCAAACCTGCGATAGAAATCTCGCGAGATCCTACCACACACACAATTTAATCAAAGGGAATCGTCACACTGTCAGTGTCACCTTTCTTAGATTTGATGGTAAAACTATCCTCTAACCACAATCCAAATTTGTTTTTGATTTTTTAATCTAAGCCTCTTATTCTCAAAACCTCCGATTTTGTCAGCTCCTTCATGATGAAATTATGAATGCTCTAGATGTAGATTTAGCACAGACTTGAAATCTCTAGATTCTAGACTAGGTAATTTTATAGATAGCTCAGGTCAGAGGCAATTGAAAATGGCCCTAATCCAGCGAGGTGAAGGCTGAACAGGCTAAACAAAGGCTTATGCAACACGCAAGCGCTAAATAAAGACCCACGCTAACATTGCAGTTTCTCAATGACGGATGTGTCGTGAAATTCGACTATTGAATACGGGTTGGTTCCACTGCATCGTATTGTCGATAGACGGAGGAAAAAGGAGTGAAAATCACTCGATATATGGATAGAGTTGAATTCAAATTTGAATTTCTCATAGACGATATAAAAATCTTCAAATACGCAAACTACACGATGCAATTTTATCTTTAACCTTTGCGTTAATGAAATGAAAGTATAAACAATGCACAACTTGCAAACTCCACAAGAACTTTTTTAAAACGATGTAAAAATGCTCGTTTTTATTTTAATTCTTTTTTACGACTATAACTATAGCCCAATAATTTTTAAATTTGAAATCTCAAAGTTTTGGCAAGTAATGTATGGCATAAAACCATGAGACCAGGTTATTATAACTTGGAACAGTGAAAAGGATAGAGGATGAGCTATGGGATCGTAATTTAAAATTTACAGCTTGATTTGCAGAGAAAAATAGAATGTTTAAATCTTTAATACTATCGCAACAGATACATCAGTAAAAAATTTAAAAAATTCAAGACGATTAGAACACAAAAAGAAACAGCTCATGCTCAATTCATAGTTTTATTGATGATTGAAAATAAATAAAACAAATGTACACAATGTCCAGATCATAACTATGAGCATAGAGTATGGAATATAAATATATAGATATATGCAAGAGCATTTAAAAAAAATATGGCTAAAAATACCCCAGCATATAAAAAGCACTGTGTCAGTAAAATTGGAGGGCCCATAAAAATAATATATGCAAATACCAACTGAAGTATCACTAAATCTATCTTGCATTAAGTTTAAATTAACTGGGTTTTTTTTTTTAAGATCAGAGTTGAAATTATATTTAAACTGCAGAAGATTAAAATTCTTTTTGCTTTGTACACTACTTTAGAAACAATCCTCAGAGGAAAACTTGCTCACTTTTTGAAACGAAGTAATAATCAAATGAGGTTAGCTCTAAAAGTCCTCCTCCAGCGAGAACTCATGAGCAGACTGGGTGTTGTTCATGACACCCATCTTCTGGTATTCCCCAACACGCTTTTCAAAGAAATTCGTCTTGCCCTCAAGTGAAATATGTTCCATGAAGTCAAAAGGGTTTTCTGAGTTGTACACCTAAAATAAAAAAGGGAGAAGATCAAACAATGCTAAATGTAATTCACACGAAAATGTCCACTTTTATGTTGAAACATTTGCTATTGCTGCTAGTTAAGTCAATTCACTAATGTTTATGGTCAGTAATTCAACAGCAGCTAACCAGTATCAAATTTATACCTAGATGAAAAGTTTTTTATGGCTTATGATGAACTAATTGAATCACCTTCATAATAGAATTAAGAGAGGGGGGAAAAAAGGATCACATTGAAAGTAATATCCAATTCTACATTACTTATTCAAAAATAAGTCTAATATCAACAAAAGTACC
The DNA here is from genome assembly GCA_033675545.1 of Elysia crispata. Classification (NCBI taxonomy): domain Eukaryota; kingdom Metazoa; phylum Mollusca; class Gastropoda; family Plakobranchidae; genus Elysia; species Elysia crispata. Next base: position 136,672 of record JAWDGP010001179.1, on the reverse strand, counting down.
GTATCCAAAAGTCAAGCACAAATTCAGGTTGATTAATAGTGTCACTAACTTTTTGAAGGATTAAATTACACAACATCAACACCACAAAGAAAAAAAAACTGGGAACTCTTTTCATGTGTTGAAACTTATTTCTGGAAGGTGGTGTAGTATCAGTCATTAATTTTTTCAATTTATGAAAATTTCAATGATTTTATATCAAGCACAGAATTCCATTGGCAAAGCATTTGAGTAGTTTCTGCCCTAGACCAGATTACAGGGCAAACCAAGAGCTCAGATGTTGAGCATATTCACTTGTAAAAGGAGAATAGTACTCAGAACACACTGCCCTCGAAAGTCAGATATGCTCTTGTGTTTCCTAGCTTTATTTTGACATAAGAGCAAGGCTATGTGTCACTTGTAATTTTTTTTTTTTTTGGAAAAACAACTCTATTGAGAGAATTGAACCTCAATTGTGCAACAGATGTCATGAAAATGTTACAGAGGTGGAATCAGAGGTTGAAATAAACCCCTGAACTTCTACGTTGACTTATCACCTGACCTAAATAATACACATAATGGATCCACACGCATGTTAAAATAGGCTTCTGCTCTAAACTTGGAAACAAAAAAAAAAAAAACAGGTTCCAACCCTAGTTATATGTTAACCCTTTAATTTTAAAAAAAATGGGACGGTGCAAAGCGGTATTCTGAATCAAGCAACCATTTCATTTTCAAAGCATGTTTTATAAAACCATGATCTGAAGAAAGAAAACATGATCAATTGTTACACTTTGCAAACAGAAGAAAGAACTGAATAAATGCCCCTACTCAGATGATACAATGTATATAAAAAGAAAAAAAAACATTCTAAATTATATTGATCTTCAACAAATGGACAAGTATTAATGTGTTAAAATTTTGAAAGGGCCTTACCTTTTCACACTGCAATTCCACCAAAAGTCTGTCTGCCACAAATTCAATATATTTCTTCATCAGATCACAGTTCATTCCAATTAAGTTGCAAGGAAGGGCTTCTGTCAAAAACTCTTGCTCAATTTTTACAGCATCAGTGATTATGTGGATGACTCTCTCTTTCGAAGGCTTGTTGATCATGTGTCTAAACATTAAACAGGCAAAATCGCAGTGAAGACCCTGGGAAAGAAAGTCAATTAAGCTAGTATGTCAAAATATGTGTGGGTGCAGGTTTGAAGCCTGCAAACGGTACACATGTAGCGTGTTGTTTTCGGAAAATAATTTTTCTCAGCCCAGTTATTTCTAAAAGGAATACCCAATTTTAAAAGGCTATTTTGGTGTAAAGAAGAAAGAAGTATTAAACCCCAAAAAGGCTGTTGTACATGCTCTGAAAGTTACACAAATGTCACAGTAAAGCTTGATGTAAGTTGCAAGGTATGAGTAAGAAATTGGACACATAAAGAAATTAAAATTTTTGAACTAACCCTAAAGATGTTACTTTCATTATATAAATACTGCTTTTACAAGAAAGATTAGAAAGGAGCACTATTTGCCTTAAGCAAGTAATGGTACTAATACAATATATATATATATATATATATATGCAAACACTCTTGAGATTTTAAAAAGAAGCAAAAGAAATAATACTAATACACACCTCATCTCGACTGATCAGCTCATTGCTGAACGTAAGACCAGGCATAATGCCACGTTTCTTCAGCCAGAAGATGGCTGCGAATGAGCCTGAGAAGAAGATGCCTTCAACTGCAGCAAAGGCCACCACTCTCTCACTGTAGGGTGCATTCTCATCTCCAATCCACTTGATCGCCCAGTCAGCCTTTTTCTTCACACATGGCAATGTTTCGATAGCATTGAAGAGAAAATCTCTAGAGAAAAAAAAATTTATCATGGCTTGTACAATTCTGTACATCTCTACAAGTAATAATACCGATTGCTCTTCACAAGAAAAACCAGAAAACTTTATACATCACAATTTTTATCTTCCAGATTAGAAGAATTTTGCCCCATAATCCCTTCAGATGTATACTTCTAATGTCATTCTCAAAGTGCATTTCAATGTTCCGATTTCTACCCTCAAGAATAAGTCCAAATGTACAGTAAAAAAAAAAAAGTTACCAGCCTAAATATACAACTATCTCATTTTGAGCAAAACTACTAAGTAACATTACAAAAAAAAATTGCCAGACTTGATCATCTACATCTTGATAAATTAAAAGGGCAGCTTGCTTCATATGATTGTGTTAAAGTTTGATTATTGAGAAAGTAATGTTACCTCTCTGCCGGGTCTTTAATGTAAGTGTCAATCAGTAGGCTGTACATTTCACTGTGGACATTCTCCATTGCAATTTGAAAACCATAAAAGCAACGAGCCTCTGTTACTTGCACTTCTTTGCTGAACCTTTCAACCTTTAATAATTTAAAATAAAATGAATTTATTAATTTCATTCACCAACGAAAGACAGCATGGATGTAATTAGAAAGTTGTAATTCCAGAAAAAAAGTTTTTTTATAATAATGAATATTTTTAGTGTCGCGTAAGATACAATCTGCACTCATTCACGACTAAAAAGGTCTAAAGTAATACCATGTATAGTTTCTAGGAAAGCTTGCAATGATGAGTGCAATACCCTTGAGTGCTTTCAAATGGCTCAGATGGAATCCTTCAAATATAACACAACTACATAATTCAGCTTTAAAGTTACTGAAACTTAGCACTTGATTAACTAACAAGTTATGCCTCTTTAGACTCTACATATGGAAATAATTTTGGTATTATCTTTACAAATGTTTTGCAATTTATATAAAAAGTGCTTACCAGGTTTTCATTTACAATTCCATCACTGGCTGCAAAAAATGCCAGCACATGTGAGATGAAGTGCTTCTCCTCTTTTTTCAACTTCTCCCATTGGTCCAAATCCTTTGAGAGATCCACTTCCTCTGCAGTCCAGAAGGAAGCTTCTGCCTTTTTGTACATCTGCCATATATCATGGTATTCAATGGGAAATACAACAAAGCGGCGAGGATTTTCTTTCAAAAGGGGTTCCTCCTGCTCTACAGGTTTAGACACCTAATGGAAAGGAAGAAAAATTTAATCTACACTTCATAAGCAAAAATAGTAAACTGACAAACTCATGCACGTGAAATAGGTCATGGTTCATTAAGCAATTGTTGAATTTCTTTATGGCAATGGTTAGTGCTGGTTAATTCAGTGCCCATAAATTTTAATTTTCAGTATTGAAAAAAAAACAACGAAAAACAAACAAAAGCTATCTCAAACGTAAATTATGTTAGAAAAATTAGTGCACGAGAGAAAACATGAAGGAATTTTAAGTGTCTCTGATATTTGAAGTTATTCACTTACAAATTTCTATGTGAATAAATGGGAGGTTTTGTACTTCGATAATTTGCATAGTAATTGCTAAATAATCTAGCCTAAAATAGTTTCCTTTCAGGATACCTGAACTTGGCCTCCAACTAGATCTAGTGGTACTAACAACTCATACAATTCACTTGATTCTATCGATCCCATTTCATCAAATTGCTTTATAATCATAATAATGGGGCAAGTACTTGGAAATAGACAACTTGATTGAAGCATTAAGACATAGTATTTGCTTCTATTGAGTTAAAACTTTTATGCTCACTTAAGATAAAAATATATGGCCTATTGAAATATGCTTTGTATTCATTTCAATAAAATACTTAAAGCAATTTTTTTCATCCTTCTAAATGTCTTAAATACCGGTACATGTACTCTTTAACTTAGTTTAAGAGAATATGAAAAACTTAAAAACTGAGCAAAGTTTTTTCTAGTTAAAGGAAAGTTTGTTGGAACATGCCATTTTAAGATTTACTCTCAAACAGAAATAACACCGAATTTTTTAAAAATTAAAATGGCTGAACCAATATATGTTCCTTTATACCACTTTGAACATAACCAAAGGGAGGAAATAGACAAGACAATTTCTTACCACTTTTTTGACTGGTGTGCTCTGATCCAAAACTGAATTCTGAAATGAAAGAAAAAAATATTGCAACTGTTGTTCTTGCAAATGACAAAATACCCAAGTACAATTACAATGGGTTTTGTTAAAAAATTTGTTTACAGGACCTATAAGACAAGTTGTCACATCTTTGAGGTTGACGGTCTAAAGAAAGCATGCACCTAATGGATAAACAAAAGAATTAACCCAAGCTTTTGTTCTAATCTTACTTGGTAACCATTAAAAAAAAAATATGTGAAAACTGGGCCGTTCCACCCCTACAGTATGTCAATGCTGTCCCATAATCAATTGTTTCAGATTTATCTTAAGCTGCCCAGTGCAAGCAAGTTAAAAAAATTCACGTAAATAAAATGACATTTTGAAAGTGGTGGAAGTAAGGTGTATTTTTTCACATAACAGCCCCAACTCATCCACGAGTTTTGGAATTAAGATATTTAGTTGTCTCAACAGTTTGCAACATCTCAAAATTTTGAGGGAAAGAAAGTGTAAATTTAAACTTAAAGTCTTAATGCAGGATTTCTTTCTGTTGTAACATTGCAGATTAATTTACAGTTAAAATCAACTTCATACTGTTAAAAGCCAAAGCAAGTTAGGAATCCACTCCTCCAGTTCGAATCCATGGTACATGTAATACTATTTAAAAAACTGAATCATAAGCATATTCCAAGCTGAGGCTAGTTTGCATTGTGTTGACAAAGATCAGACTTTTCACTCTTTAAAAAAATAATCTAAAAAATCAAGATCTCCATATAAACTATATTTGCTGCAGTAAAATATGTGTGTGCGATCATCATTACTGAGCATATTAACATAAGCTTAGAAGTTCGATACATCTATACGTGTACATCAGAATTGTATTTTGATTTCTCCACATCTATCAAGTCTTTAGCCCACATGCAACACAAGTGACAATGCATGTATATTTATACATGTTCTAGTTATAGTTTGCACTACTTTCAGGATCACAGGGGACAAAAATTGGTCTATCACTGAAGATAACTTTTCAGGTGCCCATAACATTCATCTGATCAACAATAATAATTTCCTATCGTGCTCTTCAAGTTCAAGATTCCATAGGGTCAAATGTTAAGATATACTTCGATCATTTGTTTCTGTGAAACTGGAGTGCTAATTTGCATTTGATTTCTTTTTAAGGTTCATACCTACCCCCATTTATCCCTCAACCTTTACTCTCTTCCTCTCCCAAAGCTTACTAACAATGCGTACAAATTAAAGTCAGATAAGCTATATAGTTAAAATAAAAAACTATGATTCTATGATATACAGTCTAGCCAAATTGAAGCCTTTTTCACCATTTTGGTGTTCTTGGACTATGGGACATGTCAGGTGGGTCCCCAAAACCCATTACCAAGTGCCTTAGCAGGGACCCAAACACACACTAGGTCTCTGTAGAAGTTAGGAGACGCCCAAATATTCAGCGAATCGGCACTCAGCAGACAATTCCAGAAAAAAAAAGTAAAATAAAAAAAATTTCAGGCAAATAATGAGGAACTTGTGAGCAGACATACTGCACAAGCAGCAGTATAATTTTCTTTCTTTCTTTTTTACTTTTTTTATTCAGAGAATAAATCTGCATCGAAAAAAAAAAAAAATGCCTATACTAAGGTAACTTCAGTTATTCCCTCTTTTCCTAGATCTAGATCTAAATCATCAAGAAAAAAAATGTTCAGTATGCTGAAACTAGACTTAGATAACAGATTTTGTAAATGAACAATACACTGAGTGGAAAAGACAAATCAAATAAGAGTAGGAAAAATTCCCAACCATACAGGTACAGAAAAGATGACCAGCATCAGTAGCACGAGCAGATCTGAATTGAAAATTTATTCTTACAGCTACAACCACTGAAGGTAGCGACCCCACTATCCATCTTTAAAATAGCGTCATTTTGTTGACAAGCAGGAGATTCAGTGGCCTGAATCTTTTGTAGAGTTGGGGAAAATTTGTCCAACAAACGGTCAGGACTTCAGACATCTTTCAGTTTGAATGTGATTTTCCATTAAACCTATCAATCAAAGGAAGGTGATGCGTGTATGTGTGAATAGCATTTGGTGCAGGAGATACATGATTTAACAACATCCATGCAATAATTTTAAAATACTAAACTTCATGCTATTCATTTTCATAGTTAGGTCTCAATACTTTTCAATTACAGGGGAATTGGTCTAGTTATAAAAAAATTGACTTCCAAAAATTTAGGCTGTAGACCTTACTAAAGGTGTGTGTGCACATGCAATTTCCTTGCGACATGTTTCGTCTCCATGTCGCAAATTGATATAATTGAGAAATTTACTGTTTACAGGTTCATATTTAGTTGAAAAGTGGCTTTTAAAAAAAAAAATTTAAAAATTACCTGATTCTGTAAAACACTTGTTCCCAATGGTTTGCGAGTCTTGATTTGGTCTAGTGGGTTCTGCAAAATTGAAGACAAAAATTATGATTTTACCAACGTTAGGCTATGAAAATCTAGACTTTAGATGGATTAATCAATTACTGATTTAGAAATTATGAAACAAACATACAAAGGAATAAGGATTAAAAAAATAAAAGGTAAGAAGATTCTTTATAAATTTTAGTTTAATAGGCTATATAAAAATATCTAGATCTAGATCTAGACTCTAGATCTACCACTGTCAGTACCACACAAAAAAAGGCGCATTTATTGTAGTCAACTGGACGTCACAATTTTTAGGTTAATGCAGGCTCCATAAGTCTTAAATATTAATATTAGAAAAAGTGCTAAGATTTAAAAGAAATCTCTAGACTTTTAAGTTGACCCTAATTTCATTACTTTTAGCATCTATAATCTAGCAGAAGTAACAAAAACGTGCGATATCCAGTTTTCAACTCGCCCGTTTTATGCTTTTTTTTTTTTTTTTTTTTTTTAACTTTTTATAGTCTAGATCTAGAATTCTAGAGTCTAGATCTTTAATATAAAGATAGGACCTACTGCGAAGATTTGAAATGAAATCTAGAACTATCTAGATCTAGCTTTGAAGTTTAATTCCGTTACTTTTGATATTGACGAGCACTATAGGATCTCGCACTAGCAGAGGGAAAGCTCGCTTCTAGATTCTGGATTTAGTACTGTAGTAGCAGTTAAATCGATCCAATAGTCGGATACCTAATTTTATGCCAATTTATAGATTTAGACCTTACAAATTACACAGATCGACGTAGGGTCTAGATCTAAGTAGAGAATGTTAAAAATAATATGTAGAATAGGTTTTCGAGTCTTATTTCGCTACCCTTGGCATTTAATTTTAACAAGAAAATCAAGAATTTAAAGTTGACCTAATCTAGACTAGACTACCTTGTTCTCGTCATTGATTCCAACAGACTTCGTTCTATTGCACAAATCGGCTTCACTGTTATTTGAAAAAGCGGTATCTGCAGGCATGTTTCTTGGTTGGTGTCGATTTTCTTGTATTGACTTAGGATATGAAACTTTGCTCTTTGTTATGACCTAAAGTATGAGCCTAGGTACTGGATCTAGAAATCCTCTGTTACTGTTGGGTATATACGTCTTACTCGAGGAAGCTCACGAACAAAAGTGAATTCTATTTCAATTGAAAAAGTACGCGAAATGTCTTTCCAAAATCCCGCGTCGAGGCTCTCTACAAATTTGATTGGTGATTAAAAATAGCAAAAAATAGGTCATTGGTTGAAAATGGTTAATTCCAAAGGTCTAGGGTCAAATAGAAAGGTTAAGGTTAGCGTTATTTTTGTTTTTATATAAGTTCATACTTCTTGTAACTTTGCAGATTTTGCTGTTGAAAGAAAGGAAAATTTGATATAATATTTTTTTAGCCATGCTAATTATGTTTGTACGAAAAAAATAATTTCCTTCGAATAATAATATAAAGGAAATTTTCACAATGTCATACAAACAACCGGAGTAATATTTTGAGAGTACAATCTTATCGATTAATCGAATGCAGACGTGTAATGCCTCGGTTACACGTTCAGATTAAATTGAAGTCCATCAACCAATTATTATAATTATAGAAGATCTATGTAATACTCCCACAGTTGAGCACTCTCATCAATTATTCCAACTTATCTTCAAACTATATATATATATATATATATATATATATATATATATATATATATATAGAGAGAGAGAGAGAGAGAGAGAGAGAGAGAGAGAGAGAGAGAGAGAGAGAGCAAATCGTTCCGTTCTTTGTGATGAGCTCTGTGTTAACACATGACGGTCTATTTCAATTTATTGTTTGAAAAGATTAGCGCGCGAAAATCTTCCCGCTCTTCCGTAGGCAAGCTGCAATTTTCTGATGTCATATCGCACTAGCTTACTGGGGAATGTGATATGAGAATAATTTAAATGCATTCGCTTTGTAAAAAAACATAAGAAATAGATATGGGAAATTTAGATTAAGAATTGGCATGAAAAAAAAACGGCCGATTTATCGCATCAACCTTATCGTTCAGAAAAGAGCATCCCCTGATGATTTTCAAATTTTCTTAAGGTTAGACATTGAGTGTCGTGATTCCATTGATTCAAATACAATGAAAGAAGCAACAAGACCACATGAAAGGCTCACTGCTACGATTCGTTTCCTTGCTACCGGAACAACATACCATGATCGACAGGCATGACTTTCGTTTTTCTGCATGTGTTTCGCTTTTTTGCTCTCCAAATCATATGCAGCACAACACCATGAGATGTAAATTAAATTATAATATTTCCGTAAATAACTTTTTCGGGTTAAGTTTTACTCAATTCATTATAATCTGTCCTTATTTACATTCCTCTCCGTCTTTTTCTCCTTAGTCTCTATTTTTGCCTTTCTCTCTTTTTATTCTGCCATTCTTCGCTCGTAATGCTGTTTTTTTCCACTTCCTCCGACTCTCCCTCTTCGGAAAAAAAGTCACAGCCTTTGGTAGCCTAATGGTCAGAGTGGAAGGAATAGAAAGAGGACGAGAGAGAGAGAGAGAGAGAGAGAGAGAGAGAGAGAGAGAGAGAGAGAGAGAGAGAAGAGAAGAGAGAGAGAGAGATCGAGAGAGGCGCAGAGACAACTGGAGAGGTACTGACAGGTTGTGAAAGAGGGTACAATACAGATGTAATTAGCGATCAAGAAAGACTCAAAAAGGGGGAGAGATGCTGATTGATGGATACAGAAAGCGATGCAGAGAGGAGGTGAAAGAAAAAAATAGAAAAACGAAAAAGAAGGAGAGTTAGTTACAGATAGGTAGATAAAGACGAATAGAGATGTTCAGAGGTGTAGAGCGCATTGCAAGAAGAAAGAAATAGAGAGGGAGGGAAATTATTCTTCCAAGCCTCCCTTCTCTCTTTCTCCCTCTCTCTCTCTCTCTCTCTCTCTCTCTCTCTCTCTCTCTCTCTCTCTCTCTCTCTCTCTCTCTCCATTTTTCTCACAATTTTCCTCTTCACTAATCACATTTCCACAAATATGTGTTGCTTTTTATAGCATTCAAAATTCAACACACTTTTTTTTTTTTTTTAAAGTGTGCTATATTACCTTTTGCTCCTGCTTTTTCCCTGTCTCCTACAAAACTGGCAGCATGGAAATAATTGAGAAATTAAACATGGACAAGAATAGTTTACACTCATGAAATGCTAAAAAGGAAAAGGGGCACCCTTGATTGAAGGTTTACAATTGAAACTCAATCATCAGAGAAAAGACACAAAAACTAGAAATGTATTAATGCTAATTGGAAAGCTGAGATGGATATAACAACAAGAATACTAGTAGAGTACTAGCAAGCCTTCACCCCAACCAAAAAAAAAAACAGACCTTCATACAACAGTTAAGAAATGGAAAGAAATTAAAGAAAGATGCAGGAATTAAACGATGGTTCAAAGATCTAGACGATTACTCGTCAAAGATTTTTTACCCTTCAGCACAAGCAATGAAACACCTTTACTCGACTAGATCACAGTCATTAGAATACTCTGTTACCACAAAACAAATCACTACCATCCAAGCTGCCAATGAACAGAAAGAAATCCCATCAACTTTAAAATTAAGAAATAACGTAGATAAAGGCATAAAGACAACTTTCATAGGAATGGCAAAAAAAAAAGTTAAATAAAATCAAAGTCAATTTTTTTATACATTGTTAAAAAAAGCATTTTATAGTTTGTGGTCTTTGTGTAGCACTAAGTAAAAATGAGGTAAAATGAAGTTCTGTCTCTAACCTGATGTGGCTTTAATCATTATTTAATCAACAAAAGCACAGGATGAATTTTTCTCATCATCAACACAGAAAAACATTATCTTTTAACATTCAAGTCAAAGTTTTTCAAAAAGAGAAATTTGGGAAATCTTTTCTTTACTTTTATAACTTAAACCCATTTTATACTGTCACTCTTTGAAATATCCCTTCCCCATTAAACAATACAGGGGCTGAATATGCTCTAAAAACTTATTTGTAATAAATAGGTACGGTCTCATCTTCCTAGAAATCTCTAAGTTTTTTTTTTTTCCTTAAACAAAATAAAATCGTTTGCTTGCTACTTCTTCTTCTTCTCAAATGCCCTGTCTGGAACAGACATCGGCGATCATGATTCTCCACTTGTCCCTATCTTCCGTCATCCGCAGTAAGGCTATGTTGTCTTTGTTGTTTCCTGTCACAAAAGAGCTCAAGCTATCAAGAAATGTATTCCTTTGTCTACCTCTGCTTCTTGTACCTTCTATCTTGCCTGTAAGAGATAAAAATTCCAGTCCCTTATGGCGACATATGTGGCCTAAAAATTTCAGTTGCCTTTTCCTTATTGTTTTTATGAGGGATCTCTCTTGGTTCGTTTCTTCTAATATCGATTCGTTTGTCCTCTTTTCTTTCCATGATATTCTTAACATTCTCCTGTAGAACCACATTTCCGCTGCCTCTAAATTGCTTGCTACAGTGTTGTTAATTTATCCATTCTAGTATAATTTATCACAGATAGTCACCCCCTAAATACTTTTATTCAGAAACTAAGTCAATAGTATCATTTTTATTATGAGTGGAGAAATTGCATAATCTTTTTTTTCCTGAATTCTTCGCTTTTGTATACTTTATATTTCGCTTAAGACGATTAATTTTGCACCATCTAACGAAACTACAAGTAGCAACTTCAGGTCCATATAATATTTGTTCGTTTTTGCAACTTATTAATTCTCGGAGTGAGATGTTGTTAACGAAGTTCAAGAGTTTTACTCAATGCCGAATAACTTAAGCATTCTTTTGTGTAAAGGGTAAATAACGCAGGTCAGCGACACAGCCCTGGGTTCACTTTCAATTTATTTGACGTTTTATAAGCAGCACAAATTAAATGAAATCTATTTTAAAAATTCTTAAAGCTAGGAGAGGACGTCTTTGTGAACACCCAAATAATACAGTTTTACCACCAGCAGATGATATTGAATAGTACTAAAGGAAAATGAAAATCAACAAATAGTATTCTACTATAGCCGTTTGTTTTTCCGAGGTGTCCTGTGATGTATTTCAAAAGACAAGAAGAGCATCTTCTACATTACATTTAGACTGATAAGAGAATTGGGAAAAGTCAAAGAAGGGGGTGAGGGGAATGTACCTGGTATCAATTTTGCTTTTTTAAGTATTTCAAAATAATTCTCCAAAACAATTCTTTATAACTTTAACAGGTCTTAAATTATTTATCGTTTCTCCCTTTGGAAATGGAGATTATTATTTTTTTTTTTTAATGTTTCCCAAATATTGGGATTTGTAGAAGATGCAAATGAAAAATTAAAGATGTGTAAATACATTGAAGAATTACATGTATAACACATGCGAAATGCGCAAGTCACTCGATCATGATCACTTGCTTTGTTATACTACATGCAAAGTCAAAGATGATTGCGCTGTTTCTTCCTTGGTTATTTCCAGGCATTCACCAGCACTCGTACATTCATTCAACGCCATACTCACAGCTGCTATTTCTTTACTAAAGTGAAATGAGTCAAAACGGGCATAAAAGTCATTTACTTTGTTGAGACCCAAGTTTGTTGGAAGTAGATTATCAATAAAAGTCTCGTTTCTATCACACATCTCCTTTTATTTTACTTTGCCTTAAATGGCCTTCCATTTTTTTCTTTTGTAATTTCTTTTTTTACATTTTATGACTTCTTTCCGCAAGTCTTGCTATTTTACATCAACGTTTAACCCCTCGGCAAAATAATTTATTTTCAATGATAGCTAGCCAAGGTTTGGTATTCGAGTAACATACTACTTCTTTTTTCTTTTATTTGCAAAAGAAAATTAATTAATTCAGTGAAACAACCCTTCAGTTCGTCGACATCAATACAGCTCTTCACAAACACGCCCCAAAAGAACCTTGGAAAACATTACGGTGTATGTGCAATTTCATCGAATATTCTGGCACGCTTCTTAACGTCTTGTTTTGTTTTATAACTTGCTAATTTTTTTCAGGAGAAGCAACAACATATCGTGATCGGATTTGCCGATAGGTGCATGCTGAAAACAATGGTGTGCACTTTTGATGCTGGAGAAAAAAGCAGAAAACAAGTCCAGTGTTGACCTCTTTCTAGTCTAGCGATCCACATAATGGATTCTGAATGTTTTTAGATTTGCTGAAGTAAACAGCCTCAAGGCTGAAATATACAAGCATGATTCATGAAAAGTATTTAACACGCTACAACTGAAAGTGATACAACCGCTTTGAAAACAAAAATCACGAAAATGTGCGTTTTAAAAGCTCTAAATCACATAGTGAATATCGACTGTTAAGATGCATTGTAAATATTACAGAGAAGTAATGCTTATTAAATTTTACCCGTCCATACCAAAAGAGTGAGTACTACTTCAATCCCTTTCACGTTGAAATATATAATCACGGGGAGTGAGTGCCCTGACTCAGGCTGGGACACTTCTTGTTTTATCATAATGCATGAGCTAAATGGAATTGATCTCCATACGACGTTAGAACGGATTGAATCGAGCATAGTAATCTAATAAAACGTGAGTGTAAGCAAAAGTTTTAGTTATTCCGTGCCTGTGTTGGCTACAGTGGGACACAAGCGCATTTATAAAAAGAAACAAGCGGCTTAATCGTTGCTGTGCACGGAAAGATCAAAATATCTTAAATTCTCTGGAATCAACTGGATATAAGAACATGCCATAGAAGACCGTTCCAATTAATTTACTTTGGGCAATCGCCTTAAACACATTCAAGAATATATTTTTTAGATCAATCGGTTCAGATGCGGAAATTATATCGATCTTTCAATCATAGGATATCGATAAATGTCATGGGCGAGTCCATTTCATACAACCTTGACTTTAAAAACCTTCAAATTTTCCTACAACTGTTGCTATGGGACTCTTTGTATGTATTTCTCCGCGATTCTCTACTTAAATCCAAATAACCGAGGGTCTTTAATCAAGCTTTGTAAATCGTCTTGAAATAAATATTTAAGTTAAGTAAATCATTTACTATTTTTGACAAGAAATTAGATACAGATACAATGAGTAATTAAAAAAAAAAGTCTCGCATGTATTTCCCTTTTGTGACTCCGTTGCGGCCTTTGTTTAGACATGGCGGACAGCGTGAAAATTATAGCACACGAAAACAGGCGGGTTCATCCTAAAGTGCCTGCAGGGCACATCCATAAAGGTTGGTTTACTCTAACCCAAGTTGAAGTAAAATTAAGAATAAGATATACATACAGAGCATTCATGTACTAAAATGTTCTGCCTCTGCTTTACATCAATGTATAATTACATAGATTTAGAAATTAGATATAGATCTAGATCCATATTCTCAAGGAGATAAAAATACCATTTTAATGCTTTGGAAACTATACGAAAAATTTATGAAATAAAATGCTCAGGTTAGTTCTTCAACTTATTGTAGTGTAGTTATGTTATTCCTGCATAACATTTTTATTGAACTAATCAAAAAATAAAAGTGCATAAAGATGCACGTTTTTTATCAAAATCTTTTGTTGCTATTCAAATCTCTCCAGTTCAAACTTAAAAAAAAAGAAATAAGTTAAAAAAAAATTGGGTGATGGTCAGGAACTAATTACACTGCACAGGTTTTATTCATGTGATCACACTCTTTTCTGTGCCCTCTTTTCCTTCACTTTCATCCTGTAGTTGGCCATTTTAGTCTAAGCTGATCAGTCACTGCAGTGTGTCTAATCATGCCACTACAAACTTGATGAGAAAACATTAAGGCAACCATTTCTTAGACAAAGATTGCTGCCTTTGCGAATTAGTCAACTGCTAAAAGAGTAGCAACATTGATTATTATTAAGCAGTCCTTTTTTGTCTGCAATATTGGTTATGAAACATTCCTTTTGTGTCTGCCTTAAGTGCCAGTTCTCGAGAAAAGATTAAAAAAGTTGAAAAAGTGAATTGATAGCAAAGAACAGGTAAGATTGTTCTTATTTTATGAAAGTTCAATGTTACAATTTGATCCAAACAAACTTTTTCAGATGAGATATATTCAGGGAAGAACAAAATGAAAAAGTACAGTACTCTCAAGAATATCCTGATTGTTTAAATTGATTTCTAATATTGGCCTGTACTCATTCATTAAAAATCTGATTGTTCCACGAAAACTTCCATTTTATTCACCAGGACATAGCACTGTTGCTGCCAATGCATCGATACCCACAAAGTTTCAGACAGTTATCACTGATAATGGTGACAACAAAGGGTTCCTAGCTAAATCTAGAAGGTTTAAAGAGGATGCCTTCATGGTAAAAGAAAAAAATGACTCCTTTTTATCGACTACTGTCTGTATTCTCTAGAATTTTCTGATTAAGCATATTAATGATATAAACAGTAAGCAATTGTTATAAGATATGACAATAAATTTCTCTCTCAATATTAAATAATGCTCTGCTTCTGTTGTAGCTACATATAAAAATTGTAAATAAGCTGTTTTTGCTCTGCCTTTTGCTTCAAAGTATTTTATTGATTTTTTGTTTTCATTTTGATTTACACTTCATTAGTTACCCTTTGTTTTATAAGATCCATGATCTTGACTGGAAGTGAAAGTACATCAATCACTTTACATTTTATTCTCTATGGTGTAAATTCTGTACTGAAATTTGAGATTAATGATTAACAGGCTTGTTCTTAGTTAGGAAGCTTAAACTTTCAAGCAAACTTTGCAGCACTGTGTGCTCCAAATTGCTGGACAGAAGTTAAGTTGATAAGAAAAAAAATTATTGAAAGTAGCTCTGTTTAGCTTCAATGTATGTTTTCTTTGTCAACTTATAGATAAAAATTTTTGGCTCCTGTGTTTCCACAAGTAAGTTAGGAAATCACGTTTTTTTAAAAACATTTTTTATGTTTATCCATTTTTCTTTTCTTCTGCAATCTGTACAGACAGAAGCTCCTCCTCCAGGGTGCTATGGAAACATTCCCAAAGTGGACAAGATAAGTCCCTCGTTTTCAAAGAAAGGAACTGGATCATTTGCTTCCAAGGTTGTTATTGGTACCGCTGTTTTTGCATTTGGTTTTTATCAGACGTTTGAGTTTTCTTATTCTTGTTTCTTCACTGATGCTAAATGAAATCCCCTTCACATAGCAAGAATGGATTTGACATCAACTTGTTATATAAGCAAAATATATAAAGAACATTCCAAATAAAAATTGAACTTTTCTTGTTGGTTCTACTTAAAGAGTCATAGTGAAGCTCTGAGATTAAATCATATAAACGGAGGCAAAATCCATGTTTTTACGGAGCTATTTTTGTGTATAATTTAAACATTCTGGAAAAATTACAGCCTTATAAGATAATTCATACTGGGAAAGAGTTCTTGTTATGACTAAGTTTCACTGTATATGGGTAAAGGGAAAAAAAAATTTCCATAACAACCATTTGCTCCAATTACAGTCCAAGCGTCACTTTCGATATGCCAACACTAGTGGACCCGGCCCAGGTATATATGGTCTTCCCAGTTTGCTGACTACTAGGAAAGATTTTAACCGCTGTCAGGTGGAGCGTCTTTTCCAGTTGCCAATCGCCCAGAGGACAGAAAAGACTGATGGTGTACCTGCTCCTAATTCTTATGAGGTTTGAATATATGTGTTTTTGCATTTTGTGTTTTTTTTTAATCTGTGTTAAGCCTACATTTTTCTCTATGATATAAAGCCTATCATTTATTTATGAATTTAAAACTGCTAGTGTTGTCACTAAAGAACATCCAGTAAAAGATTAAAAAAAAAACATAACAGGGTTTTCATTTGGAATCTTTTGTGGGTGTTGTGTGTTTCTTTATGGTACAAAACAGGAACAAATATACGACTTCACAAGTAGGGCAAGAAGAACTAAAGGGAATTGGTGGGAAGATGAGATCAGGAACCTGGGAAATTTAAGGGAAATGAAATTTGCAGAATTTACAGTCCTGTCAAAGCTCAATAAAAACAGCATTACAGAAATGGCAGAAAGGTATTAGGACACAGGCATATGACTCAGCTATTCTTCATTTGTTTCTTTTTCCTTTAAAAAAATATGTTTGTATACTTTTCTTCCCTTAGGTTTTGACTTACAAGAAGGGGAAGGCTAACAATGTCACAGCAAATGCTGCATTTAAATCTAAATCTAAGCGGGAACTAATGGATCTATCTGAGGCAATACAGAATCCCGCTCCAGGTATACTTCTCATATTGAACATTCTCAATCATACCTTCTATTTAAATGTATTTACCATCTCCAAGTATACTTTTCATATTGATTATCCTCAAACTTACACTCTCCAGGTATAATTCAGATTGTCTAGATCTAATACAAAATGATTTGTCTGTTTAGAGTTTTAGAGCTGCTTTCCATCCAGAATTTCTTGACATGAGGGTTCACTTTCTTTTTTCAATTCAAATCCTTTCATTCCTCCTGGAACATAGGTCACCAACAAACTCTCTGTCGCCCTCTACCCTGAGCGGTCTTCTCTGTTTGTCACCAAGAACATCCAGTATGTCCTACATTTGCATCCAGATCCGTCCTCCAAGTGTTCTGAGGTTTCCCTTATTTCCTTTGCCCTGCTGGTTCCACTTCAGTGCATGCCTTGTGATGCTTTCTCAGTCTATCTCCATTTTCTTTTCATCAAGTCTTCCCCAATGAGTTGTTGTCCACTTCTGTTCCAGAGTTTGTCGTTGGTGACCCTGTCCATCCATTTTATGCCAAAGATTTTATATAAGTATATATTAATGAAAGTTTGTAGCTTCTGAGGTGTTGTTCTTTATATGGGCCATGAGGATGAAAATGCACATCACAAGGATGGAGTGGGATTACTGATATGGAAAAAGGCAAGGGCTAGTGTAGTGAGTTGGAAACCTGTTGGAAGTAGGATTATTTTGGTTTCACTTTCTTTAGTTCGAAGAAAATAAGTTTGTATTTTAAGAAAGTCATTCTGTTTTTAATTGTGGCCTTGAAGAAACAACAAAAAAAAAACCAACTGAAAACAGAAGAATTGAACCAAAATGTTTGGAAAGATTCCATGTATTTGTGTAATTTTATTGAAAGAAATCAGCTTTTTTGCTTTGTCTCTTTCAAGAAAGAAAGTGAATCAGCTTATACATTCAATTGATATACTATTACGAATCATAATACATAAAAATTGCTCTTGTCCTTCAGGTCAGTATGAGGTGAAGGACAACCAGCTCCACGATAGTGTCAAAATCCCCTTCTCCAGTTTTAAATCCACATCTAAAAGACAGATGCAAGCAGAAGCAGCCCCAGTAAGTGCTATACTTCTGGAACTCAGAAACTTCTTTATTACTTTGGTGTTTTTATGATTAAAGGTACTTCCAATCTGTAAAATTGTGTTTAGATAAAAAAAGGCTTTGAATATATAAAAGTCCCGAGTGGACGAAAGAAATTGAAATTAACCAAAAAAAAGAAATGTAATATCTCTTCAGAAGACTTTGATAATTTCTGGCTGTTTTACTCATTGAGAAGCCAAGAAAAATTCATCACTTTGAGTATTCTTAACTTAAAATAAGAACATCCTACACTGATTTTCAACTAAATGGTAATAATAAGGCGCTTTCAGCAGTATTCTTGAATAAAAAATCAATTTTTTTAATGTATCAGTGGAACCAGATTAGATGTAATAACATCCACTTGTTTTGGTTCCTTGAAAAACAACCATTGATACTCTTTGTACAGGTACTTTTGATTAATTCAAATCATATATTCTGCAGTTTCCTGGACCCGGAACATATGATCCGGAGATACCTGTTGATCATCCTCCGAAACTTATCTTCCCGTGAGTACATATGGAGATAAAGATTTCTGTTCAGAGTTTATATGGCTACACATACATATATGTGTCAGAACTTGTTTCTGTACCTTGGGTTGCAAATGCCACTGTATTTTCTGCTTTTTAAGCCAAAAGAGAAAGATTGATTTCTCTGAGGTAAAGATATTAACTTCTATTAACTGTCTTTTTCACAGTCGCAAGCACTACCTGTGTATCTCTGCCCCTGCTATGCCCCTGCCTGCTACACCCCCTGCCCCAGGTCCTGGTGCGTATGATGTCCGGAACTTTGAGGATGATCCTAAACATTACATGTCCAGCTCTGCTTTTGTGTCCACCACAGGCAGGTGGCAGGGTCAAGCAATGAACACTGACTTCCCAGGGCCCTGTGAGTATTGCACTACTCTCTTGTGTGCTGAATGCCTTATTGATAATTCATTTACTTTGAAAATAAGAATGGCATAGGCATAAAATATCTACTTATAACGTAAGCAAATTATGCTTCGTTTACGTAAGCCACTAATAAACAGGCATAGAAAAGAGGTTAAAAAAATTATCAAAGAAAAGCATCGTCTTCGTAAGAAACAGAAGTGGACTATTTTCTCTATATTTTATGGTGGGTGTAGACTTAAGCTAAAAGTCTGCATAGTTCAAATGAAAATAACTTTTTTTGAAAACAATCTTTTCGTTGATTAAAGCAAACTTTTTGTGAAAGCTATTTAGTTTTTTCTTAACTTTCCTCAGCACACTATCGGCCTGTCAATGTTGGCAAACAATCCTTCATTTTCAACTCAAACAGGAGATGGATCTGAATTTAAGGTGCAATACAACACCTGTTCCTTTTCATTACTACATTTCTTATTTCAAAGAAGAATATAGCAAATAGCAAAGAAAAAAATGTGGTATTTTGAAAATTTCTAAATCTAGAAAATCTTAATAGAACATGTCTTTTAAGTATCTATTGATAGGAACCTGATTTTGGAATTCTTAGCTATATCTCCATCCCTCAAAAAATTTTGAACCTAGTTTATAATGTTTATATTTTTTGTCACCAACAAAGTAACAGATAAGAAAGTAATATTTTTGATGATCCTCAATATAATATATCAAGCTCATATGGCAATTTTGAACGTACAAACTTCCAAAAATATAACAATGCTTCAAATACCAGTACTTCCAATGAAATGTTATTGAAAAATATAATTGGTGGGTTTAGTAAAGAAAGAACGTTTTATTTCTGTTTTAAGTTTCTCAGTTGAAATAATTTATCACCTAAATTGCTGTATCAGATCAAATGACACTCTCAGAAATACCAGAATCATTCAGCAATTCATGACTGCTCTCTCCTCAAACTTAATAGGATGTGTCAAATAGTTTTAAGTAGGTAAAAAAAAACTTTAAGAAAGCTGTAATAATTCTATGTTTAAGTATGATGTTAAGGTTTGGTTGGCTTTTCAAGCTTCCACGCTTGTATATTGTTTGATGTAAATATTTCATTATTAAAATATTATATGGCTCTTGAGCTGGTTACATTCAGACTTGAATTTATTAAGCGATATTAAAGAAAAAAATGCATTTCCTTTCAAGGTTGGAAGATTTTTGTTCTGACTATATCTTGTCTGTCTCTTTGTCTCTTGTATTTTCATCCGCAATGATTTTTGAACTACAAATAGTTCTAATGTAAGGATGCAAATTTAATGAAACAAATTTGTTGAAACACTTTGCTTCTCATGTTATAGGCTCACAGCGTTGACACAGAAATGAAACGTCGATTTGAAAAGAAAAAAAGTAGCAACTGATAGAAAGCACTGAAGAGAATACTAAACATGTTAGTATTCACATATTATACTGGTGTGGCCAAATGATTTAATCCAACTCTTTAATTCATCTTTTACAATGGCCATCAAACATTGCCTTTTGTAGAGCTCAATCTTTTAAAGAAAAATTCTAACTTTACATTTGCCTGTTCAGATTGTAAACATAGTTACCTTTAAAGTGGGGAATAACAAGAACTCTTGTTCCAGAATCGGATACTGTGGGAAAAATTCTTGCGATTTCAGGTATGGACTGTTTTCTAATCTCGTTATTCAAATTAGGGGAAAACACGGGAATTTGCAAAGTCTTTTCTATCTTGTTATTAATGAAATTTTACTTTACTGTATTTCTTTTTTAATGAATGACTAACAGTTAAAAAAAATTCACTGCTTCTTGTAAAGGAATAAATAAATACTAGTAAAAAAAATTGAAGATACAATTTAAAAAAAATTCAGAAGAAAGGTTTTCCAGATAGGACATACATGTATTAATAGACATATATGTTTTTTAATATGTGGCAAGTATGAAGTCTGCATTAACATTAACTTATTGGTAGGTAAGAGCTTTAGATGATGTTGAGCCTATTGCGATTACAAAGCAGCCCATGTAGAACCACCCTACTCCTCAGCAGACTCAACTATGGCTGCTGCACATTTCAAACCTTTTTGCCCCTTTATCTCTTTATAACATTAACAATTAAAAAAGTTCATTTATCCAGTCCAACACACATCCCCCTGACTTCACACAAACACGAACATTGTTGACTACAGCAACTCTTCAACTCAATTTAGTGTTTACTGTTCCGTCTATTTTAATTTAATAGTTAATGAGCATAGATAAAGATTCTTTAACAGCGTACATAATATATTAAGGTCATTGAATGTAACAAGATCCTAGGAATACATGAAACATTCATATTACCAAAAGATATTCACAGCAAAGGGCTGTAGCATTACATATCACAATGATCTTAATTTTACATGTCAACCAATACATAAAAGTGTAGGTGTATGGAGTTAAATGCGAAGTAAAAACAAGAGTGGCACTGGTATCCCGCATGCTGCTTAGAGGAGGGAAAATACACCCACAAACTGATATGTATTAGGAGAAAACGGTGGGACAGACAATCTGGCAGGTCAATATTGCTCATGGCATTTTCAACAGATTGACAAAAGAAAATATCTCTAGATATGAACTAATACACATACACACACACATTATATGTGACCGGAAAGAATTACTCACAGGCCTCAGTTATCACCACTACAGAATGTAATAACCTGCTGTTTTTCAAGGCTGACATTTCTCAACGATTCACTACAACAAACCAGAGTTGGGAACTTTCCATCAAGTACAATTTTACATACATGCATGTTACTTTAAGATCTACCTGACAGACAATAATACAGTATTTTCTGGATAAAAACACGCTTCGGCTTGACGCACACTATAGTGGTCTGAAAATTTTGTTACTATGTTATCAGTATACTCTAAACACATGCAAAATCCTTTTAACGAACGCTTTGAAATCAGTAGTGATTACCAGTAAAATGAGATAGCCATACTTTGAGTAGGAATGGCTCTCAATTATCACGCGCCAAGGAGTTATGCCTCTTTGCAAGCTCTGCATGTAGATCTGTACATACATGGTGAAACTGAAAGGGGAGGGAAGGAGGGCAGGAGCTGAATCGCCGTATCTGCATAGATGGGCAATAGGCCTTGATAGTTGAAGGAACCGGTAGGCACCAAGGGGATGGAGGTTTAGGGTAGGGCACCACACAGGCACAATGATTTAAATTCACTGCCATAGAGATCATGTGTACTCCAATAAAAGAAAAAAAGCAAAAACTACTTGTCGCGTGTCGCTCAACACAGTGGTGTGACTAACATAATTTGTTCTCCTCCCCCTGCTTCTAATTCTTCTTTGAGTTGCACAGTTGCAAGCCTCACGCCTGCTGTTATCTGTGATCTGTGTAGAACTGTAGACCTAGCCCCGTCCATACATTATATGTTTATTTACTTTGTTACTCAAGATTTCACCGCAGTTCAGAGGTATGGAAAAGATCTGCAAAAATAAACACATTTCGCTGTGAAAGTGAGGCTCGAATTTATTGGTCATTACATTGTTGATAAAATAGGGAAACAAAAAGTATTAAAAAATTGCACTTTTACCCACTGTTCACGCATAAGGTCTGGGCAGTCACAGGAAACATTTCATCTTTTTAAATGTAATAAGGGAAGTAATTGATCATTTTTATTACTTTTTATACAGACACGCATCTCCTAAACGCACGCAATTGAAGTCTCCAGAAGACTGTGTGTTTATCCAGAGACTACTGTACTTTAACACATGCTACTTAGAAAAATGTTAAACCACATCAAACTTTGAATATATTGACACTGCTGGGATATATAGTAGTTAGTACACAGAATAATGAAAAGAGAGGTCTCCACTAATAATATTTATTTACCTTATTACTGGCGTAAAAATCTCTCTTTCTCTACTCTCCTGTTGCACACAAAGAGCGACCAAAAATTATTCTCTTCTAATTTTGGGTCACTCAGCCCTTTACCATCTCCTCAGCATAGATTGTATTCTTCACTTATGTATTTACTTTCACACAATGTCCATGAAAAATGTATTTATAAACAACATATACCCATTGAAAGTTTCATATAAGATTTCCACTTCAACAAGGCAGTCTCAGGCACTACTTGCACATGATTTGAAAACCCATCAAGAAGAAAAGAGCTTGAGAGGTAAGGCCCCCATCAATACACTGATGACAAATGGATGATGTGAAATTCCTGTATGCCTCAGACAAAACATTGGAAACTGCTTCCCTGTCATGAAACCCAAGCCTCCCTTTTTTGATAAAGTTAATAATTACATGCATGTCAATACAAATGAAGTCCGTTTTATTTAATAAATGCCCAATAATGAATAATTTCATGCTCTTTTACTTTGAGTTAGGATAAAATTTTTTTGTGTATGCTGTTGAACCAACAACCAAAGAAGATTATTGTACCATTTAATCACCAATATGAAAATCCTTCCATATTACTCAATCGTCATATACCACAACTGCAGATAATCCATTTTTCATGTTAATTTGCTATTTTGTGTAAAATATTTCCGGGTATCTGAGATAAAGTACAGATTAACATGTATATATACACAGCTCAAATCAGATCAAACATATACTTCATTAGTTCTCTCTACTCTAGTATCCACATAGATCTTCACTGATCACTGAGGTTATCATAACCAAGTAGGCAGGACACAAGAATCGAATTAGGCAATGTCATTTTGTTGAAAGGGTAACATGGAATTCTGCTTCTTCACATAAAACACCGAATCTTTCATTTCCTTAAACAATTCAGGTAAGTTTCTACAACTGTGAACACAGGAGCTAAGAGAAATGCATGGCCATTTTATCACCATCTTAGTATCGCATTTGACTCATTTGTTGAAAGAGAAAAGTATTGTAAACTATAATAAAAAAAAAGTTGTGTTCTTCAAAATGATAAAAAAAAAAGAAAAGGAATGAATGCAAAATGTCTCTAACAATCGGTAAATAATATTTACAAATGTACTCCAGATTGCATGAACGATTGCAGGTATGGTTAGAGCAATAACACTCAGTTGTGGGAATGAAATCAAAGAGGAAAAATGTCTAGAAAATTCAAGACGGATTACGTATGACACAAATTAATACATCAATATTTTTTTGACATTTAGAAAATAAAATGATCATATCATAATAACTCTTACAATCCCTCATATAGCCCCTTCATGAAATAAGTTAAGGGCTACTTGTGAATAAACATGTACGTAAAATATTTGCTTCTGCCATCAATTTAAATAGTATTTTTTTTTCTAAAAAATTAAAGTGAGAATTCAAGTAAAATTCAGAAACAATAGTAAACATCACAGACAAGCTGTCAGATTCAAAGATTTCTTTTAAGCATTTATCTACTTAAATTCTAGATAAAAGGAGTTTTAAAAGACAAAAACACTTTAAATGGCAACGCAAAAGACATGTATAGAAAGTATTAAGTTAGATCAGACCTTGGTTCCCAGTTGAACCAAATCTCTTACACCGTTCTATTCTAAAATAGCCCTTTGCATGAATACATTTTAGTTTCTATCTTGTACAGGGTGCTGTCTATTGAAAGACACAGAATTTCACTATATAATCCCAATACTTAGGGACAAAATGTTGGTCTCTTCCTTATGTTAGGATATAGAGTAGTGATAATCTATCTTTGGATCCTGCATGTTCACAACGATCACCTATGTTGCTCTCCTTCTTCAAAGCAGCATTTCACCAATTAGCTTTCAAAAACCGGTAGATAAGAGAGCTCCATTAAATCCTGATAAACTCTGAGCTGACTTTGCATAAAATGGAAATGCTCTCTTTGAAAAATATTTGAAGCATTGTGATCCTAAGGTAACAGAAAATTAAAAGGCATCAAGAGGAAAGCAAATTTAAAATGAGTAGACATAAAAGTCTTCACTTCTGTGAAGGTAAAGATAACGAATGTGGCTTGGTTACCTGGACGCTCACATTAATTCACAACTGTATGTTTTACACAACGAAGGTAAATCTTTATATTTGGCATGGAAAGTATTATATCATTGTGCTATGCACTAAGTACTCCAGATATAGATACACACCTTTCTTATGTTTTTTTTTATGTCTTTGAGATTTCTAAATGACTGTCTCCAAGATAAGCAAAAATCTTTTGGTAAAGAGAAAACAAAGAAAATTCAAATGATTCACAACAATTCACAACTCAGACCAGATCTTTTCCAACTGGCTCTTAAAATAATTTACAAAAGAGAAACAGACTCACATGCAAGTGCTCTAGGCTTTGCACAACAATTTCACAACCAAGTAATAAGTAACTCATACCATAAGTGAAGCTTAAGGTGATGCATTTTGTTAGCCTTTGGAACCAGCTAGTCAATTATATGCAATTCCTCAAGGTCAATCCAGTTAAAATAACTTAGCATAATCAATTTGGAAGTGTAATATAATATAAAATATTCAAGCTTAAGGAACTAATGGAATGAAATTTGCCACGTAAGCATGATAAGCAAATTTTTGCTTATGTCAGCAAAAATCATAATAACAGACCCAATATTGTTCAAAGCATTAGTTACTTTCTCAGCTGTGTAACAATTACTGTAGAAATTACTGTAGAATTACTACTGGACATCATGTCCTTCTATATGGGACTAATTGACACATGCAAAACACTTCCAACTATTTGTCCAAATTTATACAGCCCCATTTTATAAACAAACTTATAAAATTATATTTAAAGTGAGTATTGGTAAAAGAATTTGCACCGCCACATTTATCACATTGCTGCTACCACTATGCAAATTTTCAAGTTTGTGCAAATATTGATTACAGAAGCTCTCAGCTTAGCTGGCCCAGATATTTACTTCATGAAATGCTATAATCAGAAAATAATCTTAATTAAAAAAAGTTGATAGCAAAATTAAATGTACATGGGAAAAAAGCTATGAGGGAAAAAAGATGATCATGACCTGGAGGCAAATCAAGTTACAAGCCCAATAGAAATTTACAACTATCAGATATATATAATCTCGGCCTTGTCTTGTGTAACCCATGCCTGCATATCACTGGAATCAAATTTTGAGAATAATTAACATATTTAGAAAAAAACATTTAATATCTCAATATGTAACTTTTTAAAGACTCACAATCAAACAGCTGGCTTTTTAGAGTAATATGGAGAAGCAATTGCAAAAAACAAAATTTCTCAGCCAAGCATAAATACAAAAAACAAACTGCAATGGAAGATTTGCACAAGATAAAATAATCTTCAATGGCTGCAAATAAATGAACCAAAGTCCCCCAGGTAAGAGGAATAAAAGAATAAAACATGAAACTGAAATATAAGAATATTGTAAAAGAGGAAATAACTGAAAAAAAATTCTGTAGTTTGATCTCCTCTAACCCTTCTCCATATTTTAGACTTGACTTTCATCAAACTTAAGACAAATGTTTAAAATAGTTGATTTTCTTGGATTTGTCACTTAAAAAAATATACGGGTGGTTGAAATTTAGTTGGGGAATCAATACAAGTATAATGTCCACCAATTTTTACACAATAGTTGCTGCAGAGAATATCCAGGCACTAAGAAAATAGGTACTCTCAAAGGTCATTTCCAATTTTTTTTCAAGTAATAGCTTACACTCCGGATCTCTTTCTTTTACCTACTCTCAGAAAAGGAAAATGTTGTTGATGCAAAAATATTCTGTGATCAGAGGAAGATATAAACTGTTCATGTTTATAGCCCTATGAGAATGGTAACGTCCAAGTACACCTAAGTAAAATAAACTCATACCTATGCACACCTTAATAGTCTGACAAACCTTTAGTTGTACTGGTATCATTAACTTACTTGAGAGTAAAGTCACTTTGTTCAGTAAGATGTCTACAAAATTCTTGGGCAGAAATACAGTGGAAACCTCTGTATACGAATGGATTAAAACTTTGAATTACATAAAAATGGCATAACTGAATCTTCAACGCATTGATTGAATGTGCTCTGTGCCTGCAATGAGCAACCCTCGCTAGTCCCACTTTGCTACCAGTATCAGTGTTACTACTGGCACTCCTCTTTTAGTGCATCAGCTCCCTCCTTGCTTTGTTAGCGCACCGATCAGTCTTTCTCAGACAGTGATTACCATTGCTTGCTGCTCGAGATACATGTAGTACTTTTGCAATGCCTTATGAGGTTGTATTGACTTTGAATCAAGAGAATCAAACCCGAAAGACTTCGAAAAATGTGTCAGATTTTAACAAAGCCAAAGAGAAAAAAATTGCCCATTCTCTCACAAAATTCCGTTTATGAGAAATTCAAATAATCAGACTTAGGTTTTTGAGGTTTCCACTGTAGCATCATAGAGAATGATAGGTATTTAATAAGAGAATAAAAGAGATGTAAGTAGGCAATATTAATCTTTAAGCTCAAATGGCTGCTGTGAGTATGTACAGGGGCAGGCAGAATTTACTGGTGGGTCTAAAAGCTGTTAGTTTCCATGAGAAAATACCTGAGATTACAATAAAGTCTTCAGTTTAGAGAAAAGGCTAAGTTGTTTGGGTAGGACAGCTAGGGTATTCACTTTTCCATACAGGATATTTCTCTCTTAGCCCTCACCTATAGATCATAGAAACACAAACAAAAACAAAATAAATAAGTACAATACTGACATATAAAAAAATCAAGAGAATTAAAAACAAAGATTATTACAAAAAATAAAAACAAACACAAATGAAAATCTTCACTCAATAACATTATAGGCTTTAAAAATACAACGTAGTGCTTAACAGAAACGCAAAAAGATCTATAATAGTAAATAAAGTATCATGTTTTGTTTATACTGAATATCCCTCAACCCAAGCAGCATGCGTGTGTATGTTAACTGCAGGATTTACTCCCTTCTTCTCACCTCATGTGCAAAAAAACATAAAAAAATTAACAGCAAACACATAGAAGCTACCTGTTTTGAATATAAAATTTATATCAAAAACCTTAAAGTGCAGTTTTATATTGAAAGAGCTAAGGACATAAAAAAAAAGCATGCATGATACGAACCAGCCCAGCTTCCTTACAGATACTTGAATAAGTAAAATCAATATCATTGAGCTTCTAGTCTTCTTTTACAGCCTCAGCTTGACGAAGCACCCAGGACTATCTGCCTGATCCCAAGCAGGAATTTATCAATTATCTCTGATTTTAGATGTTTAAATACTCATGGAAAATAAAAGGTTATTTCCATGATTCATCCTTTCAACTTTACAAATTTAAATTGAAGCTGATGCAGACATTTACAGAAAAAAAAAAACTCAGCTTGTGCAAGGGATCATGTTTAAAACATATAATGAGAAGTACATCAGGAAAGATTATAATTAAATTTTGAATTATTATAAACAGTTATATCTATTTATATCCAGTATGTATCTATACCATTTTCTCTCCTCTTCTATCCCCTCTGGCTTCTCTTATTTCCTGCATACTAAAAAAAAAATTACAGACCTGCAACAACAGCAAAAGCAACCAAAACCCCCCAACTATTTTGTACACACATTCATTTTAAAAAAAAAAATGAAAAAAAAAAAGCAAAATGTGATCATATCCGAATAGAACTAGAGGGAAATGAGTGCAATAGAAAGCAGACTTTGATTCATAAAATGAAAAAGAATAACAACAAATACTCGCAGGTTTAGCTTTTCCTAGGCAATTTTGATTGGTAAAACATTCCAGTATGTTGAATGTTCTCATCTCAGATCTCACAAAAACAGGTGAGAATAGAGTATGACCATGGGACTTGTAATAATGACAAACCTTGGACAAGATGGAACCTTTTGAAAGAATAAGAACAGTTTTGACACTAAGAGTTAAGCATGCATGTGAGTAAAATTTTGTTTTAGGCTATCATTAACAAAAATATAAATCTGAGGTAAAGTGACAGGCTGTGTGCATGGGACTCTGGTATATCAAGACTGTAGCTCTAAATAATATTTACACTTCTTAATGATAAAATCAATAAAGAAACATCTTAGTTTAGATAAGCTACACAATATACCTTCAGATCAGCTCTATCGAGAAATTTAGTAAAATTGCAGTACATAATATGCCTTAAACCCAATCCTAAAGACCAGTAAAGTAAAAAGAATGCCCCACAATACGTCTTGAGACCAACCCCTAAGACCAATATAATAAGGAAGTGATAAAAAGTAAGTAACAGCCTCAACAACCGCTTCATATGCTACTTAATATGTCTTGAAATCAAAATTCCAGTTAAAAGCATAGTAAGAATATACTAGGTACTGAAAATACCTTTTGAGAGCAGCCCTAGTGAGTCATATGTAAGTCATATGCAATGATTCATTTTTCTTTGTTCAGAGTTGAAAAAGCTAAATCGGTTTGCTGATATGCCACCTTAGTCTGGGAAAAGAAGGACTTTGACACTTTCAGTTGCTACTTCTCAAAAGAGTATGGGCAAAATCTCAAGACATCTGACAAACAGGACTGATGTCAAGTCATCTGACATTTGGGAGGATGTCAAGATATGGTACTAATGCTAATGCCAGGACATCTCAAAACTAAGACTGATGTCATGGCATATGTCAAATCTTTGTTTGTTCTTAACACTGCTGTCTTCTGGTGTTAACTTTCATTTCATTTTTACATTCAGTTAGCTCTGGGTATCTAAACAGATGACAAAGTAACACCCCATAGTATGAGTGCTAAAACTTGGTCAACTTCTTGCAAAATCACTGAAAGTATTTGAGCCCTGTCACTGTGAGAAACTTTTCAATAAAGATCTCCGAGTCCAGCACAGCGATATGGGCTGCACGACCGATCATGGTGTTAGCTGTAGAAGGCAGGGAGTGGAACACGTCGTAACGGATGAGAGTACACAATGGGGACTGGATCACAGGCTCGAGAATGTTCTGGACCATTTCACGATATACAGCACCTGGCAAGGAAGGAATAAATAAAAAAAATTTAAAAGAATTAATATCAAGTTTTTTCTCTTTACAGATCAGACTCAAAATTTTTCCATCTTACCATTGATTTCCCAGCCAATGTCATGAGCATTACATTCACTTGAACTGTGCACAAATAGGCAGATTAAAAAATCTTAACTGCTAGTGCTGTTACCCACCCATCACACTCGAGTCTTTCTGTGCTGAGCGGCAGATCTCTATCCTGGATGAGTGGTAGGGAACATAGCGGTCCTGATGAGACCCTACCAACAGCACATGCTTGAAATATTGCAGAACTGACAAAAAAGAATATTTCAAATATATTAAACATCACACAGCAATATATTTTTCTACAATTTTCCAACCTAATTCTGATTCACAACAAGGACAAAAATTCACTTTAGTTTTCATTTATTTTAGTTTAAAACAGCCACATTTTATAATGCATTTAAAAATATTGCCAATCTTTCTACTTTTGTTCTATAGTTCACATCTTCACAAAATATTTTAAGGTATATTAATCAGTCCCTTTGTGTTATCACGTGTCTTACTGGGTAATGATGAAAGAGACAATGCCAGGTGGAGAATTCTCAAGCATTACAGCAGATTGATATGGTAGAGCTCACCAGATGAGACACCAAGCTCACCCAGCCATCAGGCAACAGTACTCCAGAAAATTTATGTTCATCAAATCCTACTAGAAATGAGAATAGGCTCACCTGGTTTGAGGCTTAGTTTGTAGAGAAATGTCTGTCGTGGGTCAGGGTGATCTTTCAAGGCTAGTTGTAACAAAGAGCCTGACTTCTTCCACTTCTGCATGAACCACATCCCTGAAGAAACAGATTTTTTAAAGACATGTTCCTTTAAGAAATTTTTTTTACAAATAAAATGCTTAAAAGATGATAATAGAAACTGTTGGAAAGATTCATAGATATGAATGAGCACTTATGATCAGTTTGGTTACGACTTCAACTCTTTGGCACATAACAGTGGCCTGATCCAGTTTACCCCTTCCCGTTCTTGACTTGATAGAAAGATATCATCTTGGCATAAATTTTTAGGAAACCTAGGGGACAAAAAAATAACCAAAAAGCAAGTTGATACAAGTTGCACTAACTACTGTGCAATGCAAAACACAAATTGCAAGAATATCAGTTTTGGGTATTTGCTGTCTGCAGTTCATCATGCCAATTATAAACTATAAACAATCTGCCCTGTCCAAAAAGGTCTAAGAACACCTTGGTGTGGACAGGAACATGCCAACTCAGCTGACCACTTGCAACTTTAAAACACTGGTCAATAAAAAAAAGGGCTAAAGGCTGAGACTTTCTTTGCAACACATATCTTTCCAAGATATTAACAGTATTTCAGAAATTTAAATGACATAACAAATGAAATTTATCCCCATTTGATTCCATTAGAGCAAGATTAGGACATACAAGGATCCCTCTAATTCCCAAATTCATCGTACTCATCTAACCTTCCCTGCCAAGTTCATATTATCTCTACTTGTTCATTGAACTTGTAAAGAGATATAAAACTCATTTGTTAAATAATCTGCCTTTCACTATGTAAAGGAACATAACATAGCATGAGCATGTTTACCCATATTGACCAGTCCGCTTGTGTTGTAGATTGTACCCAGATGAGGACCTGACAAGGATAGCAGAGTGTACAGCTTGGGCAGCAGATGTGCCAATTTAGGTCGTGAGAGTGTCGAGCGGATGATCACGTTGCCCAACGAATGGCCCACAAAGCTGACAAAAGAGAGGAAAAATTATAGGTAATGACACAAACTTTTAAGCCCATTGTACAACTTAGATGAAAATTCCTCCAATAAATAAAATATCACCATTATAAGTTTATTTGTAATACTAAATATCCATCCAATAATTAAACTTTTTAAGCCTAAAGCTTTACTTTTTTTTTCTTTTAAATTTGATAGAAAAAATACTACAATTATTTCATGAAAAGAACAAAAGCACAAAAGCTTGCATTGGATTCAATCCAAGACCTCAAGCTGCATGTTTTATTAACTGTGGGGGACACAACAAAAGATTGTGTCAAAAATACAGTCTTTTTATTATGAGTCCTGAAATAATAATAATTCCCGTAAAATGAGACCTTTTTAATGATCCAAAGTTGTTCTCTTCTTTATGTTAATAAAATACTCCTAAAATCTGTGCTCTCAGTTTCAGTGACTGGTCAGCTCACCGCCAGGTGATGACTTGAGTGCTAAGCACTAAACCTTAGTTCACTATCAGCGTATAAAAATAAAGAGGGGCTTTGGGGGGGAGCTCTGGCAAACATGGTTGTATGTGTGTTGCTTTGTCTCACTGTAGACAGCACGCATCAGGAAAAAAGACATCCTGTTCTTGTTGTATTGAAATGCTAAATAGAAAGGTTTTGAAATTCTTTCCTTCAAAAAAATATGCTCTGAACTAAGATTTTGAACAATTTCAAATTTTTTATGATGAGCGCTAGACTCACTGCACTATCAGGGCATAAAAAAAGAAAGGATTTGAGGGTGGTGGTGGAGGAGAGAGGAGGGAGGAGAGCTGTGGGAAGCAAGGTTATATGCACGTTCGCTTTGTCTTAGCGTCAACAGCATGTTTTCATTGTATTGAAAATCCAGAACACAAATTTAGGTCCAGAAATAAAATAAATGCACTGATGAAACATTAAATACACATAAAAAATTTAAATACCTTATACGTGATACATTGAAGCCAAAATTATCCACGTAATTTAGAATTTCGTCCACTAATCTGTCAGTCATCTTGTCAAAGTCAGCAAATGTGTCTTGCTGAAAAGGAGAAAAAAAAATCAACAAAAAATGTGACCAGAGTTCTATCAAACCAAAACAGAATCACAGGAACACGTTTCTCTTTTTATTTCATTTATACTATGAAAAGCTCAATAACTTTTCGATCTGAAATATATGAGATTCAACTTTTCTTGACTAACTTCCCAAATCTGCAAAAAAAAATATATTATTTTACTCCAAAGGAAAGGATAAATGATTAAAATTTCCAAGATTTCCAAAACTTAAAAAAAATTTCTTTAACATATGTTTCACTTTTTCCAGCTATTTCAAAGAGTAAATGACAAAGATTTGGAAAGATGAATATAAGTATTTCTGTGTTACAACTAACCCTACCTCCAAATAACAAGAACTTTCAATGTAGAAATCCTCCAGTTAGTGTAAGGTGTGTCTTTAAAAAGGAATACTTTTGACATGAATTTTCTGATCAGAAAAAAAAAGAAAATAATCTAAAAGAACCTAAGCACACAACAGCATGAAATTGAGGAGAAATGCAACCTACTTGATTTCTATCTGACATTAAAAATTCCAATTTGAAACCAGGAAGAGCCATTTCGATGTACGTCCGAACAAGTCTTAGATCTGCACTATTTCCTGAGGATAAGAAAACATTCCGTTAAATTTGTCATACTGAATCATGCCCCCTTCTCTACATTAAATGAAATTCCAGGTCTTAGGAACACATAAAAGGTATACTCTTCCTTGCTTTTACTAGCAACTTGTTCCTATGAATAAAACTCATATTGATATTTCCTACTGCAATAAATTTCCTCAATCCTCATAATCCTTCTGTTTATATTTTTGAGGTTCCTTGAGATTTTGAACAGTTTCAAATTTCTCATGCTGACAATGGCTGCAAAAGTTTTTTTTTTTTTATATACTTCTCAACTTCCCAATGTACCCAAGCAAGATAAATTCACAAAAACTAAAGATATGAATAGATCCTGGTTTGATTTCCAATGGAAAATAAAATGTCATTTGTTTAAAAAAAGTGCAAGCATAGATCTTGTATTCTTGTATTGTTCTTTGCTATGGCAGCATTAACTAGGAGGTAGTCTATAGCATAAACTTCATACCAAGAGAAGTAATAGTTGTGAGCACTCAAGAGTAATATGAATCATCAGCTGATTCAGAATTTTCCAAATAAATAAATAATCTCTTTTCAGATCCTTTACAAAATGTGCCAAAAGGTGTGCACTGCCCAGTTGGAATTTAAATGTGTGCATATATTTAAACCTATATGATAATTTATGTTCAAAAAGATGTATTAATAGATTGCAATTTCTACACCTTAGCTAACAGTACTATTCTAAATGAATCCATATTAAATTTGATATTGTTATCAACTTTCTTTTTTTTCTTTTGATTTATAGATTTGAATTTTTACGCCTTTGCTAGCAAAACTATTCTAAGTGAATCCATATTAAATTTAATATTGGAATCAACTTTCTTTTTTTTTTTTTGATTTATAGATTTGAATTTCTACACCTTTGCTAGCAGAACTATTCTAAGTGAATCCATATTAAATTTGATATTGTTATCAACTTTCTTTTTTATAACTTTACTTTCTTTGAGATTAAGAAAAAAAAAGAAAAAGAGAAATAAAGTTAAATTTAGCAGTAATTTGTCATATAATCTGAGAGAAAATGCTTCGATGAGCTTAAAAGTCTAAAATGTTATTTTTGCTGCAGTCTGTGTGACTCACCATCCAATCCATGCACACAAACTATCAGATGAATTCCTGAACCTGAGTCATCAATTTCTCGTGGAACTTGAAAGTATGGAATGGTAGAGGCTAAAGTTGGACACTCACTGATGACAGAACAACACAAAATGAGATCTGATGCATCAGATACAGGATTGATATCACTTGCTGATAGGAATTCAAAGCTTACAAGATAAATTAATTATTCTTTTTTGAAATAAATGAAAGAAATTCATCCAAAAACAAAGAATTTCCAAATTATACAGTCATAACTGGTAGGCATGTGATATCCAACATTAATAAGAAAAAAAGGAGAAAAAATGATAAACGAATACTGCATTTATTGCTTTGTCAAAGAAACTTTTTACTTTGCAGCAAATATTCAGAATGTAGACATGGAACAGTTTTTCTGAAGTTTTTAAATAGCATGAAGCACAAGCTCTTTCTACAGATCTCATTTCCATCAAATCTTAGTACAGCTGTTGTCAGTGCTATTTTCCAATTAAGAAAAACAAAACAACAACTCTGAAACAAGCTTAATATTTTATGCTTTTATGATGAAATTCATTGTAAATAAAAATATATTATTAAAAACTAAAAAAAAATTTATGATCTGAGAAGAAAATCACAAATAACAACTGCTAAAATACTTGTTTATAATTTTAAAATGCTTTATTCAAGGATATATATGATGTAGTTGCACTGCTATCACAACGCAATACAGTTAATTTTGGTTGATGGACAAATTTTGTTCAGGCCTTTGTTGCAAGTTTGCATTCACTTAAGAAAATCTCTGAAAAATAACATACCTTTGTTTTTGAATAACCGAGAGTCGTTGAGTAGTGTGTACACTATGCTGGAGTCAATAGACACAGCATTCAGTTCAATCAACCAATGAAGTTAATACATTAAAACTAAATCATTACAAAATATCAACTTCACATACCTGTAAAAGTAACCAGGAAAGTCCATTTGTAGCTTCAAGCTTTCTCTCAGCTGTACAAAACTGGAAAAGATTAAAAATACCAAATAGATATTCACAAATAAATAGTTTTCAATTTTTCTTTTACTTGAAAAAAATTTACTTTGTTACTCCTGAAGAGCTGAATATAAAGCCTAAAAAATTGAGGAAACAGATTTCATATGGTAGTATCATTGACACAGAACATCTGAGCAGTTCCTAAAAAAAGATACATACACATAGAGAAAGAAAAACTACCCGACTTTAATATGAAAAAAAAAAACAAAAAACGCAAACAAAAAAACCTATCTTGTTGGTACAAATATGAGAAAGTAGAGTCTGTTTATAACTCACTTCACAGTTGTATGTCCCACCACTGAGACTAAACGTGGGTGCTCTCCCTTTACAATATGGGATAACTCTGGATACGAAGAGGATGAGGACAAAGCTCCTCTCTTTTTCTCTCCACTGTCCAAGCCACTCCTGCCATAAAACAAAGAAAACGATGTAAGCTGCTGGTTTAAACCAATGCGTCTTCATAGGTGTCTACCACATGTTTATGACTCATTCTCAAAAGGTGCCTTTTTCAACCAGAGACACAATATAATAGAATTTAAAAAGAAAATACAGCTTCAAGTCTACATTTTTTAAGTCCTACACTTTGCACATATAATAAAGAGATATTTTCAACAAAATCATGTTGTTTATGTTTGTCTTGTAAAATTTATGAGATGTTCAAAACA
Organism: Elysia crispata; assembly: GCA_033675545.1. Classification (NCBI taxonomy): domain Eukaryota; kingdom Metazoa; phylum Mollusca; class Gastropoda; family Plakobranchidae; genus Elysia; species Elysia crispata. Next base: position 100,867 of record JAWDGP010001179.1, on the reverse strand, counting down.
AAATAACACAGTTTTTCTTGTGGATTTTTGAGTGGTGATTTTCTCTGACCTTCAGCTTTTGTCTAGTTCGTTTTCAGAGTAAAATGGTAATTGATTTTACAAAAGGAATGATTAAAGAATATAATTCTTTATTCATCATTGAGGAAAGGAACACTATTTTGCAATGACAAACATATTTTCCTGCTCTACTTAAAGGTATTGCATTGTGTCATCATGGCTCATTGAAATAAAAGCCTTTTATAACCCTCAACGAGATATGATAAATGATCCACTCTAATTCACCAGCATTGCCATGCATCAAACTTTATTTTAGAAGCTACCTTGGCATAATGTTATATCAACTGAGCTGAAAATAAAGGTCTGTTCCTCAGTATTCCATGCCTGTGTCATTACGATATGTCTAAGACCGCAGCTGTCACTGATTCACCAAGGCTTATTTCTCTGACACTGTCAGAACTTTCTACTTTAGATAGAAAACTCAATAAAACCCACTTCTCCTAAAGCAGGAGCAACGAATTTTCTAAGAAGAAGATTTCTTTGTTTGTGTCATTCTGTTTAAATGCACTGACGCGCGATATGTCTAAGACCAGCAATACCTCTGAGATACCCTAGGACTATTTCATCCATTTAATCTTTAGGAGATTTATCTAAAAAGCGATTTTAAAGGAATTCTAAAGTTCAGAGAGCTTTTGTTTTGGATAATAACTATTTTGAATGTGTATGAGGCAGTTTAGATCAATACACCTACAAGATTTAGATATAGAGCTTAGATCCATGTTACAAATAATGTAATATAGATAGGTTTTTCTCCATTTGGTGCTTGTAATAACTTAAGAAGGCCTAGATCTAAGTTAACTGTAATAACTTAAGAAGGCCTAGATCTAAGTTAAATTATACCTAATAAAGACAATTTTAAGTGATAAAGTTCTATATTTTGTCTTAGTCAGCACTTAGATGTAATGATGACACAATTTATGTCATCAATACGTCTGAGAACAAAATAGAGTTTTTTTTTGTTTATTTTATGTTTCAAATAAGAATTTGGTGCTTGTAATAACTTAAGTTGGCCTAGATATATGTTAAATAATACCTAAGGGCAATTTTAAGTGGCAAAGTTCTATATTTTGTCTTAGTCAGGACTTAGATGTAATGATGACACAATTTATGTCATCAATACGTCATAGAACAAAATTGTGCTTTTTTTTTTGTTTATTTTATGTTTCAAATAAAAATTTTGTTTGATGTGAACAGATATTGACAATAAGTACTCAAAATGAGCATTTATTACTGAATTAATATGACTGTTGAAAAAAAAAGACAACTTCTATAGCAATTATTGACTTAGATGTAACAGTGACAGAAAGTTTGCTTTCCCTACAAAATTGCTTTAATTTTCAGTTGAATATTTAGACATAATTACACAGTATTTAGCTCAATTTATCTTTGAAAAATCAAGTAAGGACATAATTCACAAAATAAAGTTATGAAATATGGCAAACTTTGTGTCATCATTACGTCTAAGTATGTATGACAATATCCGAAAAAATATAGCTTCCTTTCCAAAATGAGATGCTCAACTATCTTTAGAATAATTTTATTCCATCCCTAAGATGCTTACACTACTAGAAACATACATTACACTACTAGAAACATACATTTTATGTTTAAAAATATAAAATGAAAATTAAGTCCCGAGTTAAAAAATTGACATGATCTTTTGAGAATGAGTCATATTCTGAAAATTTTCCAATAAGGACTTGGAAAAAAAAAAGGCAAATTGAGCCAATCCATTGTAAAGTCAACCTTATGCATTAACTGTACCAAACTTATAGATAAACTTGCATCACAAAAAGAGCAAGACTTGAGCTGACCTTTTCAATACTAAAGATCTCCCGTCTGATTTTGACTCCTCCTCATCACAGTTCTTCAAAATATCAGAGTCACTAGAGGCACGATGTCCGCTGAATCCGTCTTTGTAGGCTGACAAGCGAACCGATGATGGGTCAGCAGTGTTGGAATCTGGGACACATACATTAAAATGAATCAGAATTTTTGTATTCTCAAGCCGCATTTCTCATTCTTCTTTAGAAATTCTGTATTATACCTGTGAAATAATTAAGAGATGCTTTACAGTTAACTAAAGAGCTAAAAATGCATGATCATGATTTACTCAGCACATATTAAATCAATAAAAATTAGCTTAAAGACACAGCAGTATTCAAAAGGATTTTGCCATCCAGATAAAGACAAATTCACTATCATCTCTTTGAAGACAAAGCAAAATTGAAAGAGTAACATTATTATGTGCTTGAGTCACAGACTGTTGTACATCTATACAGCAAAACCAATACAAACTTTCTTAAACAAGTAATTCTAAGGCAGGGAATGACTGTCCTCGCCAGTATATCTGGAATGCTTGAAAGAATGTCTTACTACACCTGCCATTGACAAAACATGAACTTAAGATAAAACTGAGGGAGCACCTAAATATTAGGCCTCACCCATAGCTAGCTATTTAGAAAAAGCTTGGCTGCTTAAGGTATGTATTAATTTAGTTAAACTAAATATGGAAATCTAAGAAAAGCCCAATAACAGAAAAATCATTTTTCTTTTGCTATGAAATCATTCCATATTTATGATCATCTATTTTGTCTACAATGCTATCGCAATCCGTGTCTAAGTCGAATAATACTTTTGATATGCATAAAAGCAATAGGGATGTCAAATTATGAAACTAATTACTTGCAACTCCCTGTTTCTCAATAATTATGACAGTCCATACAATGCTATAAAACTAGCCTAATAGTCGCTGCAACATTCAAAGAAGTTCTGTGAAACATATTTAATGTTAATTGAGACACCAAGTCCAGTTTTTTAACAAATGTAAACTTAACATTAACTGTGCCATTCAATGTAGTGCTATAAAGTAAACTTGATGTTAATTGTGATATCCCAACCAGCGAGTGCTATGAGTTTAAGTTATGTTCACTTTGATACCTGACAGAACAAGAATCTAGATTCCCTACCTAACATCAAATCATGAGAACTGCACTGGCCACAAAAAGTGTCAAACACAGAAGTATTAAGCACATACCTGAACTATCCAGAGGTAGTGACCTCCGATATTCTTCTTTCAAGAGCTCTATCACAGTCACTCGATGTCGAGGATCGTTGTAGGAGGCCTTAGTAGGGGTGCTCGATGATGATGCAGATACAGACGAGGATGCTTTCAATGGCGTTGATATTGATGTTTCAGATTCCGGAAAGGTTGTTGAAGAAATGGTTGGTAATAATGAGGAAGGGGTGGGAGCTGTTGTAACTGAGCCCTCTGAAGCAGATGATGGTGCTTTGTGCGGAGATGATGAGGAACTTGCTTCCTCCTGGGAGGAAACGTCGCTCCCTAAGGCACTATCATTCCTCATATCTAGAGTAGAGTTTGAGGCAAACGGTTTCTCTGAACAAGAAGCTGTGGAGATGATGGATACAGAGGATCCAAGCCCTGAGGATTCTGATGTTATACAGGATGCTGTTGCAGTGTTATTGCTTGGTGGCGCTTCAGATGATTTTAGTTTTGAGGACGTGCTCTCACTTGCACTGAAATCTTTACGGTATGTATCAAGAACGTCATCAAAACCATTGGCAACATTGGTATCTTCATCGCTAAAGTCATCATTGTTTGATGAGGCAATAGCTGTGAGAATACTCGAGGCTGACGGTTCCTTCTCACCCAGGGCACTGCTGATGTCACAGGCCAAAGTTTCGTAGTCGTGCTCATTGAGAGTGGAGCAAGAGGTAAAATCTCCGGCTCCTTTGTCCCCTGGGTCTTCTCTGTTCCCATTGGAATGATATGTAGCTACAGCCTTTTCGCTGCCACCAGGTCCATCTCCACAATTCATCTCTTCACTGTGTAAATTATTCATGGAGTTACTCAGGGACGGAGGAGGTGATGTTGGAACAGGAGGAGGTTTTGAGCCAGCCGGTGGTAAGCTAACCATCACACATGCCTTACCGTCCAGGGCTATAGAGGGTCCAGGCGACACAACTGCTGAAGATTGTGGGATGTTATCCGTCGAGGAACCCTGAGATTTCTTTGATGTGGAAATGACTGGAGGGGAGGTAGAGGGTATTGTGGGCTTGTGATTTCCATTAGCTGCTGTAGTAAAGTCTGGAGTGATGGGACCTGGAGTCTCATACAGAGACTGCAATGACTCATTGCTGCCACGGTTCATGCATGCTGTTGGCAGAATGGAAGATCTTGGAGACAAGGATTTTTTCAACTGTGTTGATAGTTGACCTGGAGTCATGGGCAAACAAATCCAGAGAAAAAATTCCCTATTTAGATAAATAATATACATGGCTTGATTCTTGACACTCAACGTCGAAGCAAAAATATACTTTTAACAAGAATGCACAACAACATGTGTCATAAAAATTCTTTTCTTCTTGTATTTTTACACAGTACACAAAGCTTACATACCATAAAGATACAGGGATTATTCAAGAACTAATCATTCTTTTAGAGGGTTTCACTTTGTCCCTTTATATCTATTTCTCAATACCAGTTTAGATATTTTTATTCATTAATTTTTAATCTCAACAGTAAAAAAGTTGAATTCTGGCTCCAAGGCTCTTAAAAACAACAAAAATCTTTATCCTGTGATTTTGGTTGACGCTGAATCTTGCAACATGTAAAATTCAACACACCTTTTTTCACCCTTATATCTTAATGTCCATTTTTTTTCTTACACCTAACTGTATGATGCCTGCTTTATTATTTGTACCTTGCTAATGCATTTTCACTCACTGTATGGATCCTCTGTGTCAGGGCTGAGTGTTCCCAGATTCACACATTCACTAGGGACAAACTGTGGCTCTTGGTTCTTGCGGTAACCAATGAGTGTGGCCCCTGTGGGAGGTGGTTCAATAGGTTGTCCCGCCTGGTTCGCCTCTACTTCGCTGCAGTAGTAAGAAGAGGGACGCTTGAAACCCTCTCGTTTGATGTTTTTGATAAATTTCTTCTTGTTGCCACGACCACTTGGCCTTTTGCGAGTGTTTGATGGGGAGGATGTGGAATTAGTACCAGAAACGGCTGCTCCACCCTGCTCAGACGTGAGTGATGAGGAGGAGTTGGACGAGGAACGAGTGCGTGGTGATCCTGAGGCAGGGTTTTCTAGCTGAGCTTGGTAAACCTCTGAATCATGATATTCAAATACAAAAACAATAGCAAACAAAAGATAGAAATTCATGCCTATAGAAAAGTATACTTCTAAAACATTATTAGGAGTAAAAACTGCTTAAATATGAAGAAAGTTACATGCATCAAAATACTGTCTAGTTTTCTATGAAATCTAATACAAAACCAAGGGTCATTTACGTCACATGAGACATACATAGTAGCTCTTTCGTTTTTGGCAAAACACATTTTCTCTGGATTTGCTAGCACTGGGTAAACTGATATATTAGTTACGGTACAGCAAAAATTAGGGGATAAAAAAATCTATCTTGAGTCATCATGAAGTTTGTTTATGGCAAACCAAAATTGAGATAGCTAAAGAAAAATTAATTCACCATATAATGTGTTGTTTGTGAAATATTAAAAATACAAATAGATAACTGGTAACATTTCATTCTTAAATAGTGGTTCAATGTTTCCTTAGCCTCCTCTTCCTTCCCTCCCGAGATAAAAACTAAATGGCTGTCGCTTAACAGTTGAGCATAAACACAATCTATCCAAGGTGCTCAGTTCTTTCCCATAGAAACATTTGCAAGCAAAATGTTGGTTCATTTCCTAGAGTATGATGCACATAAAAATTTACCTTTGATAACTTCTTACCAAAAAGCTTTTTCATTAAACTGCCAAACAACAAAATTGATTTACAAAATTAAAAATAATAAAATCAAGAGCAAAAATAAATAATAAAAAAAAATCCCTCAAAAAAAAAAAAGCACAAAACTAAGCCAAACCGCACGCACGAGGAGGTGGTGCTCGAGCATCATGATAGATGTCTTCAAATATGATGGGAAGACTCGTTTCATCTCCATCCAACTCAAGACACTGAATGGGGAGTCGAGGCAGGTTTGAGAAGTAAGGTGAGTTTTTCACAACGCTGGCTAGGGCTGAGTGTCCATGGATCCTGAACAGAATGAAACAGTTGATTAAACATTAAACACTAAATAAAGACCAATAGGAAGATGATATATCAAAAGAAACAAAGGTGACCTTTGAGTCAACCTCAATCAATAGTCCTGTCAACATAAATAATAAAATCAATGCATTAAAAGTTTTACAAAAGACTCCCTGCCTTTGGAGACATGCATGATGCATCAATGTAATGAAAATTTTATGCCATGTCAGAATTGTTGACATGATGCCTTATTCCATCAATATGTTATAGAATTCAGCTAACTGGCACAGGTATTGATATTAAATCATAAAAGCTTCAAAACTTTCACTTGTGCTAAAGGCTCGCTTCACATGTATATTTTTATCAGTATGTTGAATTTTTTAAAGACACAAATAACTAAACACCTATAAAAAAAAACCCAAAAAATGAAGAGAAAAATCTCTGACTTTCCCTGGTAATAGATGTTTAAAAACATTTAAGATTTAAAGCTTTATTCAATTTTCAACTAAAATGGGGTATTACATGATGACAAGAAAATAAGTACTAACAGCAAAAATAAGTAAATGTAAATACAAAGGAAAATTTACATGATATATTTTCACTTATTCAAATTACCATTTGCATTTAATTTGAATGCCACTGCTACTTGGTAGTTACTATAGGAATGACATATTTATATTTGCAAAATCAGAAGTGTCCATGACTGCTTACCCTGGATCATAACAAGACAAACAAGATGCTTTATTATTCTCCAGAGTGAAAAATGCCTCTGCAAAGCGACGGATCTGAAATGAAATGAAAACAAAACTTAATTACTAAAAACAAATGTGTCTCCTTGTCGACTGAAAAAACAAAATTTGAGTATAGGTGTGCAAAACATTCTTGCCCGTTTGAGATATGATGAAATTTGACTTCATTATTTAAATATTGTTTGTACAAATATTATAAAAAAAAAAAAACTGCAGCACAAAATGACATGTCTCAGTGCTTAGCTTTATCGAACCAGGATGGCTTTAATTCCAAATTTATCTAATTCCTTGATTTCTGAAAATAAGAGACTGATTTTATTAGCTTCTATAATATTAATATTTCCATAGTTTGAAAAAGTACTAGTGCCACTCTAGATTCTCTATTTGACTAATTCTGAGGCAAATCTTCACCACCAGTGCCTCACTTTGTGCTGTTATAAACCATGCACGATGCTAAAATGTAATGTGGCAAGAAATCACTTGCTGAAGAGTGCTGGGCTTAAGCCTTACACTAAAAAATTCAAACTATCAAATATTAACACTCTAGAAATGAAATTAATCATTCAAGCAAACTCAAAGACTTCTTAAGTAGGAATCTCCAGTTAGAGAAATCAAGAGTATTCGTGAAATTATTTGTTCAAAGCTTGCCAAATTGCATTCAAGATGTCTAAGGAGCTTATACTATTATCTTTCAAGCTGACTTTTACTAATGTTAAGTATCACTTTTGCAGATTATCCTCATGAAAAAAATATGTATTCTGCAAGTTAGTATCTGGATCATGACTACACATTTCAAGCTGCAATCTGCACTTCATGTTGCTGACTCACCCTCAGATTATGATGCTCCTGAGCCAAGTGACGGTGCACCCTCGGCTGTTTAAGTACAATCTCAAGGAACTGGGCCCATAGGATCACATTCTCTGCACATAGCTGTGTGATGTCAGTGATGGCTGTCTGAATGAGGTCATCTTCTTCCAACACACCCTGTTTACATGTAGGAGAAGATAAAGAAATTTTCTCAATCATAAAGAGAACCTGAATGCTGATAATTTAAATTTGTCAAGGGCAATCAGTAGGCAGTGATAGCCACATTGAAAGAGAAAGCTCAAAATTTTAAGTTAGCTAGTCCAAGTGTTTTATTTAATAAAACTGATATAGTGGGTAAGATGAATGGAATGTGAACAATGCTGGTAAAAGTAAAAGTGTAATATTCCTGTCTTGCAAAAAATGCAAAAAATTTTACAAGGAAAAATTGCAAGTTATGAAAGTGAAAAGCAGTTTATGAAAATATTACACAAGTTGAAAGAAATCTTTCCCTACTAGAGAGGTATTTGTGAGCAGTGTCAAACCATGTAATCTGACTATTACCATAAGCTTTGAGCAAGACGCTAGCTACTGGCTAATTAGATGAAAATATCTAACTTTTTTTTCTATAAGGCTGTCTTTTGTTTCCCTGTCTGGTCTGATCTGTTTTGCCTGTTTCTTTGTTCAGAATGTGTGTTATGGTTAGCTTTAACAGAACTATTCATGCTTTGAAATGCTATTATCCAGGCTTCAAGTATAAACATATATAAATTAACTTACATATGTAAGAGAAGAAAGTTAGGTGCCAGAGTATTTTGGGAGAATGAGAAAAAAGCTTTGGCAGAATATACATAATTTATAATGGTGTCCAAATAAGGAACAAGTTTATCTTGATTTAGAGGTGGACAATTAGCAAAGATATACCACTTTCTCTGTAGGGTCAGCATATACAGTCCTGCTATATTTATCATTCACTAGCTCTTACCAACACATTGTAGCCAAGATTCACGTTTACAGAAAATTCAAGAAATTGTAGACCTAAAGCCAGTTTAAGCAAGAGAATGGCTCCAACTCATTTTCAGCTTACAAGCCCAGGTTTTAGAGCGTATATGCACGCAAAACTGATTCGAACCAGCTCAAAATAAATGGTGTGGGCTAAATAACAGATCCTGTTTTATGTAAATCTCAAGCAATCTTACCTGCACTTTCATCACGGCCTCGCCCAGCCTTGTGTGGCAGTCTTTGCGAACTGAAAATAAAAAGTTTATATTTAAATCATCATTTACAGCTTCAGTAGGAAATTCTATCTCTCTATCTTTCTATATATATGTATGTATTTATGTATGTATGTATGTATGTATGTGTGTAAGTGTGTTTGCAAAGAGAGGGAGAGAAGTATAGAGAGAGACACACACACAGATATAGAAAGAGGACGGGAGAGAGAGAGAAAGAAAGAAATAGATAGATAGACAAAGAGATTGAGAGAAGGTGGAAGGGAGATGGAGATATCAAATGAAATCAAACAGAAATGGGCATAGACTAAAAAGGAGAGAAAGAGATTATATAGCCAAAGAGAAAGAAACTTGTAATCTGCTTCAAATTAATCCAATAGAAACAGTGAGAAAATTATTTGGACTGACTTAATCAAAAATAAATTACCAAATTGGAAATTATTGCCAGGAATTTTTGAAGCATAGAGCTGCAGATATTCTTGTAGACTCTCATGGGCTGACAGCAGAATGTTGCATATTGTCTTGTGCATGAGATGGGCCTGCTGCATGCGAATGCTGCTAGTCATGGTATTGCTCGGCGGCTGAGGAAGAGTTGTGTTGGATTGTTACACTTTGAAGATGACATGAAAAGTGTTGCAACAAGTACAGCAACCACATAGATATAGGAAGAAATATTGCAAAGATGAAAGTGCAAAGTGCTTATATAATCTTCTGATTTCATATTATCTGAATCTTGAACAAACTGTATTGTACTATCACTTCGAAACAGGAAAAAAAATAACCGATAGACACATCTTCCCAGAAATATAATTATCACATCTCATTATGTCACACAAATCTTTGCTTTTTGTGTGTTTATTTTAGCACAAAGACATCCATCAAAGACAGATCTCTGTGTTTTCTGGCATCTCAATGTTTAGGACTGATCTACAAATCAAAGATAATCCTCTGCTTTTTGGTACTTCCCTTTGAAGAACAGGCCTATTTGTATCAGGTAGGCCTGTTCTTCAAAGATCTCTGTGTTTTTTTTTGTTTTTTTTTCACAGATCTCTGTGTTTTTTGTTTTTTTTTTCAGTTGTAATCTCACTTCCTGTTTTTTTTTGTTCATTTTATTTCATTTAAAAAAATCTGTGGATCTGGTTTTTTCAGATATAGCAAAATAAAAGTAACTATACTACAACAAAAGAACAACTAGACTTACAGGGGTTGTGGTTTTTTGGCCAAAATAGACAACTTCTAATGTAGACTGATCTGAGGATTTCTGGCTTTTCTGTGATTTGGGCATTCTGTTGGGGGCAATGCAAACATAAGAGTGTATCAGAAACTCTATACAAAACGTTAAGATACAGACAAGCAACTTCTCTCTCTCTCTCTCTCTCTCTCTCTCTCTCTCTCTCTCTCTCTCTCTCTCTCTCTCTCTCTCTCTCTCTCTCTCTCTCTCTCTCTGTCTCTCTCTCTCTCTCTTTCTCTCTCTCTCTCTCTCTCTCTCTCTCTCTCTCTCTCTCTCTCTCTCTCTCTCTCTCTCTCTCTCTCTCTCTCTCTCTCTCTCTCTCTCTCTCTCTCTCTCTCTCTCTGTCTCTCTCTCTCTCTCTCTCTCTCTCTCTCTCTCTCTCTCTCTCTCTCTCTCTCTCTCTCTCTCTCTCTCTCTCTCTCTCTCTCTCTCTCTCTCTCTCTCTCTCTCTCTCTCTCTCTCTCTCTCTCTCTCTCTCTCTCTCTCTCTCTCTCTCTCTCTCTCTCTCTCTCTCTCTCTCTCTCTCTCTCTCTCTCTCTCTCTCTCTCTCTCTCTCTCTCTCTCTCTCTCTCTCTCTCTCTCTCTCTCTCTCTCTCTCTCTCTCTCTCTCTCTCTCTCTCTCTCTCTCTCTCTCTCTCTCTCTCTCTCTCTCTCTCTCTCTCTCTCTCTCTCTCTCTCTCTCTCTCTCTCTCTCTCTCTCTCTCTCTCTCTCTCTCTCTCTCTCTCTCTCTCTCTCTCTCTCTCTCTCTCTCTCTCTCTCTCTCTCTCTCTCTCTCTCTCTCTCTCTCTCTCTCTCTCTCTCTCTCTCTCTCTCTCTCTCTCTCTCTCTCTCTATATCTCTCTATCTCTATCTCTATCTCTCTCTCTCTCTCTCTCTCTCTCTCTCTCTCTCTCTCTCTCTCTCTCTCTCTCTCTCTCTCTCTCTCTCTCTCTCTCTCTCTCTCTCTCATCAATCGATGTTTCCCCCTCACTTCTGAGTGAGATTAAAAAAAAATAAATCACTAGAAAGAGATTGCAAACTTTCTTCAAAGAGTCTGGTCATTCTAGTGGGCACATTAATTGACACAGGAGGATGACTATTCTACTTACGTGAGGTAGGGCTGATGTATGGCTATAATGGTGCCATGTATAACAACTTCCACAGCTGACAGGTGGAAGTAATCAAACAGTACAGGCAAGGCGTGGTGAAGGCCCTTTGTTGGCGAGATGTGTAACTGCAGGATGCGGGTGTTGGCCAGCTCCATCTTGGGATCTGAGTCTGACCTATCATGTGAAAAAAATTACATCGGCATGTACCGTTACTACATTGTAAATCATTGTAGCCCTAAGAATAAACTGATACCTTTGATTTTAACAAGATATAACTTATGACAGTCATGACTGTAGCTGCAGTAACATGCTACCACTATTATTATACTAACACTGCCAACGTTATCACCACAAATGCTATAGCTAATTATCACGACCAAAATTAAGTTAGCAGTTAAAAAAAAAATCACAAATTCAACTGAATCTGAAGAGTGTGCTGTGTGTGCTGCAGCCTTACGATTCGTCATCATCCGTGCACCACAACTGAACCTCCAGCCTCAGATCTAGATTGTCCAAGTTTGATTCCAGCTGAAAAAGAAAAGAGAAATTTTTGTGAACTTCAAGCCTTATGGAGCACGTAAAATGCAGGGTAAGCCCGCTATTTTTTGAAAGAAAAAGAAGCAACCAAACAAAATGGCACCACTGATCTAAGGCAACAGCACACAATCTGTACACATCAGAACTTGTCAATCGGTGTAGTGCTCAGCAGTCATTAGAAGAAAGCTGGGTATGAAAACGACCGAAAGATACAGGCCTTTTTAGGGATTTAGGGATTTCACCTCTCGTCTTATAGCTGCGTGGGCACTAGTAAGGATGGGCGCTGGAGTCGATAATCGTAGAATCGCCGATTACGATTCTCTGAATCCCAGAATCGTCGATTACGATTCCAATTCCGATTCTTGAAAGGAACGCTAACCTTGAAAAAACAATGTGCATTGATTGCCTTTCCCTGACATGTCAAAATGATACACGAAACCTTAATAACAACCAAAACATAATCATTTTTATTTCCAACTAGGAACTTTTGTTTTAACACTATACCCCCTCTTCATCCACATATTATCAATGACAAGCGAGGTCAAACCACTATCCTTCTCCCCTCCCCCTCCCCAACCTTCTCAATGACATTGCGTGTGACGCATCCTCCGCATTGCCTCCCTTGCTTTTATTATGTCCGAGCAAGCACCCCAGACTCGCTCAGAATCAGAATCGGAGAATCGGAATCAAGAATCACAGAATCGTCGACGCGATTCTAAGATTCTCAGAATCGGCGATTCAGATTCTAGGAATCGATTCTGCCCGCCTTTATCCACTAGCCGCCCTGCCACTCAGAGAGAGCACGGCTTATACCTTCACAGACCGATAATCCGTACACACCAAGAAGATAAACTTATTGATGTCTAAAAGATGGAGGAAAAATAAGGCTTAAACTCATACACGTATACACATAATTATAATGGCATGATTTAAACATTTTATAAAGATGATGATGATGATGATGATGATGAATATGAAGATGATGACGATGAAGAAGATAATGGCGATGATAATGATGATGATGATGGTGGTACAACAAATTTGTCTATCTGTATATTAGGGTCGCAGATGTAAGTAAACAACGGCCTAGGAAAGCTAACGACCACGCTATAGCAATGATTCGATAACAACTGAGAACACGCTCAGGACTGCCAAACGCTCGTCTTATCTCCAGATTCCGTGAGAGATGGGCAGATACAGAGTCAGATATACAGAGATACATATGGTGTAAGAGAGAGAGAGAGAGAGAGAGAGAGAGAGAGAGAGAGAGAGAGAGAGAGAGAGAGAGAGAGAGAGAGAGAGAGAGAGAGAGAGAGAGAGAGAGAGAGAGAGAGAGAGAGAGAGAGAGAGAGAGAGAGAGAGAGAGAGAGAGAGAGAGAGAGAGAGAGAGAGAGAGAGAGAGAGAGAGAGAGAGAGAGAGAGAGAGAGAGAGAGAGAGAGAGAGAGAGAGAGAGAGAGAGAGAGAGAGAGAGAGAGAAAACTGCCTCACCTATCCTTCTCATGATAATTATACACATGAGTATGATCCCTTCAGAAAAATGTATTAACTGCTGTAGCGAGTTCGCTCTTATCCCGGTTATTGATTCGAGGAAAACGCTTAAATGGCGGAGTCGCTTGGGAGCAGGGAGCAGTTCCTACTATCTTTCTGCCAGAGCAACATCGAGCACCCACTTTAAGTTTTCACTTTTCAGGTTTTTAAAGGAAACTCGTAGAAAGCTGTGTTTCGCTCTTCCAAAGCGAAGATGCGACATGTAGTTGAGTTTTATGATCTAAGTTCAGAGCGGATACTTGAAACCTCACTTTTTAAAAGTTAAACTCTTCTTGAAATAATTAACGCCTTTGCTTTTTGTAAAATTCACATACTATGTCATATCCTAGCTGGTTAACGCAACCTCGCTCCCTCCACCCTAAGTCTCTCTCACAGTTTTCCACATATTCAGTCTGCAGCATAATGACACATGTTGCCCCCTTAATGCCTCATCTCTCCCCCCACCCACATACACACACACACACACACACAGAAACACGAGGACACTGCTACCCTATACACACAAGCATATTACTTTCCATGCTTTCTGTCCAAAACAACATTTTCAAACTTCATATTTATTTGTAAAATGATAATTGATTGTATCAGTATAGACTGTCACCAAGCGGTCTGCCTCAGACCAACAGCAAGTTATACACTCTGCACTATAGTATCTCTTAGCTTCTGGTCAATTTTTGTCTCTCTTAAATTTTGCTTTCTATCTGCAATACATTTCGTAAGACATTAAACTAAATCGAGTCACTATGTTATTCCTAATCTGTTACCGGTGTATGTAATCTTGGTCACCACGGGATCGAGCAGGGCTGTTCAGAATTTGCCGTGCCCTATTCTGACTCTAGCACCCAAAGTTGATAATCAAACACAATTAGCACATCGACTTGAGGCGGGGAACTTTGTACTTTTTTATGGGATCATAGAAAGATACGACTAGCATCTCTCTCTCTCTCTCTCTCTCTCTCTCTCTCTCTCTCTCTCTCTCTCCTTCCCCACCCCCAAAAAACTCAATAACACCACTTAAAACTGGCTTAAAAAACCAAAGCAAGTGAAGTCAGTGTGAGGGATACCTTGCCGCTCTCCACAAGCGTGTGGATGCGGTAGATGAAGATTTCGGAGACGTCCACCTCCTCATTCCTGTACAGGATCTGGAAGCGCTGACTCACGCCCGTGTTGCTCTGCTTGAACGCTGCAGTCGCTTCGCCTCCTACACACACACAGCACGACCGCCCATGGTGGACAGGAGAGGTTGGAAGAAAAAAAGACAAATACGAAAGTCATTAATTTTTTTTTACATCCCTTGAATTTCTCTGAGAATAATATAGACACGAAGACTTTCCATCCAGCAAGGGACAGGGATGGTTCGTTGGGATCTGAAACTCCCCAAACCAACCCTGAACCATACCACCGAAAAGAGATGCTTGTCTAAACGTGCAAAATATTAATAAGAACCAACTCTTGACTACCACAACAGAAAGAGGAAAAACACCGAAGCCAACAGAATTATACCAAGAAACTCTGAGGTATGGCTACAAATATATAAAAACTGATGTGAGATGAAACCATTCAGTTATCCTGGGCCTGCTTCTACCAAGCACCTCACACTAGTTAATAGTACCGGCTGAAATACTAGTCCTACAGATTGTCAGTACAACCTCTGAAACGGACCCAGCACACAAATTCGACGGCTTGTTCCAGTCCCAACACCTGGTGCACTGCCCAACTCGAATTAAACTGTATCTCTTTGTTCTTACATAAATGGCTCATTGCAATGTAGGTACAGCGACCATTTTATATTCAGCGTATCAAATGCACGCCGCTATTTCCCCTTCCCCCGTCTCTCTCTCTCTCTCTCTCTCTCTCTCTCTCTCTCTCTCTCTCTCTCTCTCTCTCTCTCACGGTAAGATCGTATACAGATTGGACTAGCTGAGATCCACCCCATGCCAGGACCGGGAGCTCACGCCAAGAATCGAGCTCGAGTCCCCCAACAGCAGCTCTGTGGCATCCCATCCCTGTAACCCAAGAGCCTCTGTTTAGTAGTTCCAGCAAATGCAGAGCGCTCTGCTTACCACCACCAGCACCGGCGCTGACCTTCTCACACCATTCTTCTGTATTTACCGTGATTTGATGAAAACACAACCATCCTGATAATTCACATTAATCAGCTAACCAAAGAAAAAAAAATTCCAACAAAATGCATATAATTGTCACCTCTGTCCCCACGAAACATTGACTACGATTTTAATAAGTAAAAAAACAAACAAAAACCCGTTGGAATTTTTAACAAGAGCAGGAAATAACGCAGGCAAGGTGGGGACGTCTATTTTCAACTTGCGTTTCAACCATTCTCCACATTTCCTAGTAAATGATTTTTCCGGAAGCACATACATGATTTTCTCCTCCTGTTGATACAGCCGCTGGCATATCCTGTTTAGATCTAGGACGCATGTCCCTGCCCAACAGTCTAGATTTTATTTCATTCTAGTTGTGTATCAAAACCATGAATCATCTCTCTGTAGATGCTTAAGATTATCACCAAACGTTTGTTTTCGGGCAGAAATGAAAACGGCCGAGATCTTCCACGCAATGCTGAACCTCGAGGCTAGACTAACGTACTTCCAGGATGGATTTACTCCAGAGAACAAGATTAAGTTGAAATTTATTCAGCAATACGTAACAGATTAGTGCAAAGAATATCTTATCTAGATCTACAATCAAAGTTTAACTCCCATTGATCTAACGTCTTGTCTGAATCTCTTCTTCTGATGTCATATTTTGATACAAGGCGCCTTTCTACAACCGTATTTCGAATGCGCTGAATTAAGAATAACATTATACATTTCTTCTAAAACTTGTGCAGATATATGTAGAACCTAGCCCGAAATCTCCTCGCCAGATATAGACCCGAGGTGACAAAACAGATACCTGACCAAGTTACAAGCAGGATATAATAGGCTTCACTACAAGATATCACTAGTTAATCATACTCTCTAAAGTCAAGTACAAGCATAAAAGTTAAACCAAAAACTTCGAATTTGCTGCCATTTTTCGCGAACACTTGGTTGACTTAACGTTAAGTATTTCACTGGAACTATCACTACTAGAGCCAGACTACGGGTACCACTGACCTTGACCTTGCTGAGAGTTGAGCTTGTTGTCGGTGATCTCCACGCGGGCGGCCGACTTGGGCGGTGTCCTCAGCACGGTCTGGATCTGGTAATACCTGCAACACACAAGGGGGACAACTCAGCACACACTGGAACTACCAATATCAGATTGTGAAATTATCATATTAAATTGACCTTCACAGAATCACAGTCTGCACGTTTCTTTCAAGAGCGCTATAGCGTGATTATCATACCGACAGTCTTAGAATAGAGAAAATACCGGGTGGTCTCCATCTCGTGTTGTCGTCCTGCCAAATTTCTTCTCTCAAAATTCGCCCACAAAACTAGACCTATCAGATTTGCCATGACATTTGCCTGTCTGATTCACTGCAGAAAACAAAGTCATGACGCTTCTCTCCGGGGACACTGAGTCTCTGAGACGTTGGGAGCAAGACTTGACTTATCCTAGAACTGTAGAAAAACCACGCTTCCTTCTATCTGGACATACTCTTACTAACATGGATGTAAAATTATATCTAATGTAGACCAGGTCTCAGCAGAGCTCTCGGCAAAATTTATGTGCGACATAATATCCCGGCCACACTAGATATTTGAGGGTTTCAATTGTCATGGTTCTGATGTGGCGACTCACTGGAATATATCTCAATGTAAAAAGAGAGCGCAGCTAAGACTTTAATTAGGGGGTAAAAAATCAACTTGTGCAATCAAATATAATTGGCACGAGATCTTGAGACAATATACACCTGGCAAGATGCATAATATGACGTAGTTAGTGATGGATGTACCTAAAGTTGACGTCACACACCAACGCTTTTTCTCTTGATTAACACTCGCTATAGACCATAGAGCAGTTAGTCGTAGACCAAGGAATGCTTATTTCTATGACGTGTTACCAATGCCTTAAATGGAACATCTCTGCTGTGGAGGATTCAGATGAGAGAGAGAGAGAGAGAGAGAGAGAGAGAGAGAGAGAGAGAGAGAGAGAGAGAGAGAGAGAGAGAGAGAGAGAGACACAGAGAGAGAGAGAGAGAGAGAGAGAGAGAGAGAGAGAGAGATAGAGATCCAGAGAGAGAGAGTTAAAAAAACAAAAACCTCTCATTTATGTGCACCAACGCTTTTTCTCTTGGTTAACACCCGTTACAAATCTAGAGTAGTTAGTCGTAGACCAAGGAATGCTCATTTCTATGTCAACAACGCCTTTAAAACGGAATATCTGCTGTGGAGGATTCTGAGAGAGAGAGAGAGAGAGAGAGAGAGAGAGAGAGAGAGAGAGAGAGAGAGAGAGAGAGAGAGAGAGAGAGAGAGAGAGAGAGAGAGAGAGAGAGAGAGAGAGAGAGAGAGAGAGAGAGAGAGAGAGAGAGAGAGAGAGAGAGAGAGAGAGAGAGAGAGAGAGAGAGAGAGAGAGAGAGAGAGAGAGAGAGAGAAGGAAAAAAAAACACCTGTGATTTTACGTATGACTTAGCATAATACAGACAGGAGATGATGTGGGAAATATAGCACGAAAGATTAGATGCCGCAAATAGAATAAACTTATCTCGCTAGTTTAGCTGGCGTAACGAAATGGTTTACGTGATATAAACCTATTTACATTTGTACAGTCGGCAAAAATCGATCAGTAACTTGTGCCCACACTTCTTCTCTATCTATGGCGGCCCTCATATGGAACTGCTTTCTTCATACCGTTACGGCTAATATTTATATCTGCTGCTGCACTGTTTCTTTTGCTCTGATTACCTCATCTTATTTCTGATTTTCTTTCTCATACACAAATAAGGCAAGAGAAAGTAAAAACAAAGTTAACAAAAGAAAAAAAAAATGGAAGATGTTAAGTGGAAGAAGAACTGAGGTCCTCGTGATAGTTTCCTGTCCTATCCACCGTAATCGTGCTCACTGCAACAATGCAATGTTTTCCACTTGTTCTCTACCCCTCCCCCCTCCTCCCTACCCCCGCTACTCCATGTATACACCCAGTCTCTCATGCTAATCAACCTTGTTATTTTGTCAGAGGATATCACGTGCTCTGAGAGATAGACACTCTCTGTCTGTCTGCCTCTCTCTCTCCACAGATCTCCTCACCATCTTGATCGCATTATCCTCAGCGATGAGGCAACCCTTATTGACTGAACGAATCAATTCTGATAGTACCTGTCCACCATTGCCCAGGGAATCTTGAGAGCTTGACGAATAACTTGTCAACTTTTCCTGACGTAATATGACACACACACACATACCTGTGATGGTATTTTGGTTTCTCTCAAGCCCAGCACTGCTGGACCCGTAACAGACATACGGCAATTCTGCAAAAGGAATGTTGCTGCCCGAATGTAAACAATTGTAAGTGTTCTCTCACAACCCAACATGTATTCAATTCCACAGCCGGTTTGTTCACTTCAAACTATGCTGTGCATGCGATGGACTTCCCACTGCTCGTCCCGACTGGGTCTAGCTGAGGGCGGAGACAAGCTCACAGAATTATCTCCAACTTCCTCACTTCTGATCCAGTTTTTAACGTCAAGCCGCAGGCCACTTAGTTGATACAGAATTAAAAAACAAAAAAGCCCACAGACCAGATATAATGCTTATTACATTAAAGCTCTGATGCGCCCGATGACCTCCGACGAGCCGATTATTGTAAAGGGCACAGTCGTGATTGGGCGAAGGTTTCACGCACGATGGTGAGTGAGGAGGGGGAAGGGGAGAGAGAGAGAGAGAGAGAGAGAGAGAGAGAGAGAGAGAGAGAGAGAGAGAGAGAGAGAGAGAGAGAGAGAGAGAGAGGAGACACACACACAGGGAGGGAGGGAGAGAGAAAGACAACCACGCCCTAATCTACAGCAAGCCCTCACGCCAAGACTAGGTCTAGTTGGGTAAGCCTGATCTTCACATAACATTTCCATAACCAGGCCATTAACTTGGAGATAAAAACAAACTCTTCATGCAATTGATCAAACGCTATTATAATTATGTTTGAAGTCCTATTAAGGATAACAATGGAAAAACTGGGAATTTTATTGAAATACCTAGTGTAAAATTGTCTTGAGGAAACTAAGATTAATGTAGAATGAGGAATCCTCAAAAGATATTTTAAATAATCGCGAGGTGGGTGAGAGATCGAGTTTACTCAATTCAATTATTGACCAAGACCTACAGGTATGATACGATGAGACTAGATCATATTGACCAAGACCTACTGATCTGATACGATGAGGCTAGATTATAGTGACCAAGACCTATTGATTTGATACGATGAGACTAGATCATATTAACCAAGACCTTCTAATCTGATACGATGAGACTAGATTATATTGACCAATACCTACTGATCTGATATAATCAGGCTAGATCAAATTGACCAAGACCTACATATATGATACGATAAGGCTAGATCATATTGACCAAGACCTACTGATCTGAAACGATGAGGCTAGATCAAATTGACCAAGACCTACATATATGATACGATAAGGCTAGATCATATTGACCAAGACCTACTGATCTGAAACGATGAGGCTAGATCAAATTGACCAAGACCTACTGATCTGAAACGATGAGGCTAGATCAAATTGACCAAGACCTACTGATCTGAAACGATGAGGCTAGATCATATTGACCAAGACCTACTGATCTGAAACGATGAGGCTAGATCATATTGACCAAGACCTACTGATCTGAAACGATGAGGCTAGATCAAATTGACCAAGACCTACATATATGATACGATAAGGCTAGATCATATTGACCAAGAACTACTGATCTGATATAATCAGGGTAGATCAAATTGACCAAGACCAACATATATGATACGATAAGGCTAGATCATATTGACCAAGACCTACTGATCTGAAACGATGAGGCTAGATCATATTGACCAAGACCTACTGATCTGAAACGATGAGGCTAGATCAAATTGACCAAGACCAACATATATGATAAGATAAGACTAGATTATATTGACCAAGACCTAGTGATCTGATACGATGAGGCTAGATCAAATTGACTAGGATCTACAGATATGATACGATGAGACTAGGTCATATTGACCAAGACCTACTGATCTGATACGATGAGGCTAGATCAAATTGACCAGGATCTACAGATATGATACGATGAGACTAGGTCATATTGACCAAGACCTACAGATATGATACGATGAGGCTAGATCATATTGACCAAGACCTACTGATCTGATGCGACGAGACTAGATCATACTGACCAGGATCTATTGATCTGATATGGTGAGGCTAGTTCAAATCGTATAAAACATCACAATATTTTATGTAAACTTGTGGACACACAAAATTATCTGTCGATTTCAAATCTATCAATCCATCTCAAATCTATTCTGGACATTCACCTAGTTTGAGTTTCATGAACAATAACAATACGTCAATGCAAGTTTTCTAATCAACCGACACAACGTGACTTGTGGATTGATTGATTGAAGCATCAAATGGCGGCGGTGACAAAGCGTTAAAGCTCGCGCTGTGGGCCCTGCGAAGATCGACCCACGCCGATATCAGTGGATAAGCTGGGTGACCACGATTTCTCGGCCCTGCTCCGCTCCGCATGCTCAATCGGTTCTTACCTGATGGGATAAAATTATACTCGGTTCACCGAGCAAAAAGGAATCGCAGAGACCCTACACTCCTCCCTCCTCCTCGCCGGTTACTCTCCTTCCGATTATCATTATGTCCAAATTAATAATCGAATAGTCTTTTCGCAGAAAATTGTTAGCCCTGATGCTGTCCATTCTTTCTTTTTTCCTAGATAATTTATTTTCAATTTTACACCAGGTACTCTCGACTCATATTTCAGATCTTAAGACTGTCTTCAAAACTGAAATCTTAACCTATAATTCACAACAGCTCTAAGTGAACCACCGTAAGGACAGATACACAGACAGGCCCTTCGGGATGTCCCGGGTATTTCCGTAATTTTCCGGAGCCGCCATAACTGTTTTGGTCAGTGAGGGTGGAAACTTTAATTATCCTGTGTTATGAACAATAGCGTTCTAGTAGAACATTGTGTTGAAAAGTGTCGTAAAATATTATTTTCACTTCAGCATAATTGTACATTTTTTGAAAGTTAGCCAACATTTTTTTTTCATTATTACTCTTTGCAAGTTTAATCTACATTAGAAATGAAAAATGCATTGTGTTTGTGTTGGTGCTAGCTGGTTTTATTTCGTTCTGTTTTTCGTCTGTTCCGAAATTTGTTCGAGGTAGTGAGCAGATTTTTTTTCCATTTCGTACAGTAAAAGTTGTATAATTTTTCTGCTTATTCTTTAAAAGTTAGAAAAGGTTTGGAGTTTAAATATATATATATAGAATACTATATAAACATAAAATTAATTCAACTGGCAGAATATTCTGTGCTTGAAAAAAACGTGAGGGTTTGTTTGTCCTGAAGTTAACTATACTCTACTACTAATGACTTTAAAATTTCAATACATGTAGATCTATATAAAAAAAAAATTGGTGATTAATCTGACAAAGGCTACATGTAGATCTACGACATCGTGCCTCTAATGCATCGGGTAGGCTAGGCCTTGATTAGACTGGCTTCGCAACATAATTATTGTAAATCTCTAAATCTAACTTGATCTTTGGAGTACTGTATTTAAATACATTTACGGAGTAAGTTTATGGATGTCTCGTATTATTTTAGTGTTTTATTTTTAAATTATGGTTATGAAAGCTGGCAGTTTGAGTGATCTCTTACGGCCATAGTCCATAGCGGGGAGGCGCCTATTGCAGACCGCAATTTAGTTAAAACTGTCTTAGTTCCGCCATTTTTTTAAACGTATTTAGAAACTTGAAAATTTTATTGGCTGAAATCTCAGTAGAAAATTTACCACGTAAGTTGTAAATTTTTAAACATAGACCAGGAAAAAAAATGCTAGTGGGGTGCCCTTTTTTATGCTTGTTGTCATGGGAAGGAAGTTTGTCGTGACCAAAACTAATATGTCGGACGACACTAGCAACCGCTGAAACGAAAGGACAGAAAAATTGAAGTTTTTGCTCAGCCTGGACATCTGCGTGTCCTAATTAATTTGTGGTTCTGTTTCCAGTGACGATGTCTCAATGCCACACCTTAGCATCACTTTAACATGGAGAGAAGAGTGAGCAAATCACCTAGAGATCTAGCCCTTGAAATAAAGAGAATTGCGTTTGCCGCTTTGCAAAAAACTTTGGGAAAATATTGACATCACTTGTATAATCAGCTGGAAGTTGGCAAAAATAACTTTAAAAAAATAGTTAAGGGAATATAGGAGTGATCATTTTAGTTTTAACCACAGCTACTATGATAACAGAATCAATGTTTATATCTTCTGGTTCTTGTTATTGAAAAAGCCAAAACAATAACAGGTTTATTATATTTCCTGGATTTTAGCTGATTTAGTTTAATGCAACAGCTACAGTGATAAAGGGGTATTTATATCTCCTGCCTTAGCTGTACATTTAAAAATATTAAGGCTTCCTCATCAAATTTACCTTGTGAAGGAAATAATATTTTTTTTTCTTCCTTCCATTAACAGTTCTCAAGCGCCTCAGACCAGGTTCTGAGAAAGATCTTTACCTTTCGTGTTTTCTTTTTCTATCTATCCAGTTTAAGCAGCTTTTAAACGATCATTTCCCGGATTTCATTTGATTCAACGTCGAGAACTCTGGAAAAACAAATTATACGCGTAAATCGATTTCCGTCGTTCTTATTAAAAAAAAAAACAACAAAAAAAAACAAGGGAGGAGGAGGGAAGTGGGCGGGGATAAGGGGAAAGAAAACGAGAAATTCAGCTGGAGTTGAACAAAACTAGCCGACCTCGTGAAGACACCTCGATTGTGCGGTCGCGCAGCTGCTGGCTCGCACACACACACACAGAGAGAGAGAGAGAGAGAGAGAGAGAGAGAGAGAGAGAGAGAGAGAGAGAGAGAGAGAGAGAGAGAGAGAGAGAGAGAGAGAGACATGCTGCCTTTCTCCTGACGCCGTCAGAGGTAGACTGGTGCGCACTTTCGTCATCTAATGCCCCCTGACTGGCATGGCAGTTTTTGGTGCTAGAAAACTCCTAAGATTACGCAGAAGTGAACATATTACTATCAACAAACCGCCTTAACCCATAGATGACTGTAGAAAACAGTTTGAATCAATCAAGACCGAAGACAAAGCACCTCGTTCTCTCAACTGAGTGCGGCTCGGAATATCCTACTATTATCCACTCAGTGACTGTCTTACTCTTTGGCCACAGTATTTCAGACTTGCCTGTTCAGGACCACCCAAGCTCTCTCCTCCCCTTCCCCACAGACTTGGCTATAAACACACGGAGAAAGAACTCTGGTAAACCCGCCGAGATAGTGCTACACACGGGAGATCAAGATGGAGCCACACAAGCTCAGTACTCCAATTAAGCATTCACATTCTCTTCAATATTTGCCGACAGGAAGAAACAACAACAACAAAACAACAACATATAACTTTTTGAGTCAAGAGTATTCCTTTGCAAGTCAAGATAATGCAAGCAATCTTCATCTCCTTGATATTTTTAGCAATGAGAATAATTCTGTCCAAATAGAAATTGAAAAAGAAATTAGAAACGGGCATGAACACTTTTAAAACAGATAATAGGTAATCCAGTAATGTTGCGAAGGTACAAGAGGATACCCAGGCGCATTAGAGTGTCACTGAGTCCATCGAGTTCTTTCATGTTTTCCTTTCTGATCAAGTCATGTCCACATCTAAATCTTCTTGAACAATATTTGGACAGAGAAAGTGTCTATTTTAGAGCCGTCCCTCTCATCGACACGAAGCGAATCACTGAGGAGAGTGAAACAATTACTTCTCTCAAGCGTCCCCATCAAGCAGCGGTGAGCCATACAACAGCTGAACATACAAAAGGTTTCAAACGGTTGTGCATTCATAATTTTCGTTCAAGATTGAGAACTTTGAAAAAAGCTTCCTCCCACCTTTTTTCCCCTGAAAGTTTAAGGAAAACTTTCTCTAAACATGGATCCATCACTCTACAGGTTTTTGACAAACAAAGACTATGAAAGCAAAAGAAAAAAAAAAATATATATATATATATATATATATATATATATATATATAGACAGATAGTTAGATAGATAGATAGATAGATAGATAGAGAGAGAGAGAGAGAGAGAGAGAGAGAGAGAGAGAGAGAGAGAGAGAGAGAGAGAGAGAGAGAGAGAGAGAGAGAGAGAGAGAGTGAAAATAAAAACCAGAGACCGTTACGCGGACAAGATAACTACATTCCGTCCTTTTTTTCCTGGTTTTTTTTTTAAATGACGCGAAGCTCTTATCTAACAAGGTGAGAAGCTTATCTAACAAGGTGAGAAGCTTATCTAACAAGGTGAGAAGCTTATCTAACAAGGTGAGAAGCTTATCTAACAAGGTGAGAAGCTTATCTAACAAGGTGAGAAGCTTATCTAACAATGTGAGAAGTTTATCTAAAAAGGTGAGAATCTTATCTAACAAGGCGAGAAGCTTATCTAACAAGGTGAGAAGCTTATCTAACAAGTTATCTAACAAGGTGAGAAGCTTATCTAACAAGGTGAGAAGCTTATCTAACAAGGTGAGAAGCTTATCTAACAAGGTGAGAAGCTTATCTAACAAGGTGAGAAGCTTATCTAACAAGGTGAGAAGCTTATCTAACAAGGTGAGAAGCTTATCTAACAAGGTGAGAAGCTTATCTAACAAGGTGAGAAGCTTATCTAACAAGGTGAGAAGCTTATCTAACAAGGTAGAAGCTTATCTAACAAGGTGAGAAGCTTATCTAACAAGGTGCGAAGCTATTATATAAATGTGAGAAGCTTATCTAACAAGGTGAGAAGCTTATCTAACAAGGTGAGAAGCTTATCTAACAAGGTGAGAAGCTTATCTAACAAGGTGAGAAGCTTATCTAACAAGGTGAGAAGCTTATCTAACAAGGTGAGAAGCTTATCTAACAAGGTGAGAAGCTTATCTAACAAGGTGAGAAGCTTATCTAACAAGGTGAGAAGCTTATCTAACAAGGTGAGAAGCTTATCTAACAAGGTGTTAAGCTTATCTAACAAGGTGAGAAGCTTATCTAACAAGGTGAGAAGCTTATCTAACAAGGTGAGAAGCTTATCTAACAAGGTGAGAAGCTTATCTAACAAGGTGAGAAGCTTATCTAACAAGGTGAGAAGCTTATCTAACAAGGTGAGAAGCTTATCTAACAAGGTGAGAAGCTTATCTAACAAGGTGAGAAGCTTATCTAACAAGGTGAGAAGCTTATCTAACAAGGTGAGAAGCTTATCTAACAAGGTGAGAAGCTTATCTAACAAGGTGAGAAGCTTATCTAACAAGGTGAGAAGCTTATCTAACAAGGTGAGAAGCTTATCTAACAAGGTGAGAAGCTTATCTAACAAGGTGAGAAGCTTATCTAACAAGGTGAGAAGCTTATCTTTCACTCACGCTGCCCCCACCCTGGTTGTTGATGAGAAATATGAGCTGGTAAAACAAAGAAACCAGCCGCCCTGTAGAGAATCGATTGGAATGCTCTGCATACGTTCTCTGGCTAGAACAGAAGCCTCTAATTAAACGGTTTGCCCCAGGTTTAGTGACGATCGATTCAAGTCTACAATAAGACATTCAACAAATATCTCCATCTCGATATTTGAGCAAATGATCATTTTCCTTGACACTTATTTTTTTTTACTTTGTTTTCGAGCATTCAATATAGTAAGCAACGTGATTACCGCGCACGACGAGAGAGACTGTATAAAATAAAAAAAGAAATCCCTAGCACACTGAATGGTCTCAGCACAACCCATCAGTGAAGATTGGTTGCTTGAGCTGGTGTGAAATTCTTTAAGTAGCGTGGGGGACAGGACGAGATGACGGCCGTGATTATGTTAACCCATCGTTACCATGTCAGCGGCGCCATTTTCCGTGCCCTGCAATGTTTCGTTTAAAGTAATAGGAGAGATAATTCGCCCCGGCTTTTTTTTTTAATCGATACAACGTTACTGTAGGTTATGCACGAGCTATAAATGTTCTATTAAAAGTATACTTCCTGCTTGTCATATACCTGGTGCCGATTTAACACGACAGCACGAAGTCCGTTTTTCCCCCTTAAAGAGGCATAGCTATTAATATGTAAAATTCAAAGTAGATGTACACCATTGTACAGTAGACTCAGTTGCTTTGAACATTAGCTGACGCCAACAATGGTATGGGCAAACTGTCGAGAGAATGTGATAAGAGTGTTTCTTATTCTAGTGGAGCTTCTATCGTGTCTTTAGTGCTCACCGAATGATTTTCGTCTTCCACAACATTTAAATAGAATGAGCAACAAAGGGTACCCTCCCCTTCTTTCTACCGTAACCAAACCCGTAAGATAAGGCTATCTAACTCTACACGCCGAAACTGACCTATCCCATGTCTTCTTGCGGTGTAAGGAAATCAGCAACAAAAATTATCAGATCGCAAGTTCGAAAACACACTATCCTCATCGCAGAATAGTTTACATCAGAAAAAGATGACAATTTCTGCGATGTTTTTGCAATGCTTGGTGTTAGGGTGAAACTTGGCCCAATCCAGGCTCATCTGGAGGCTGCCTGAGTTCCACTTGAGCCACAAGCCCCTCCCTATCAGCTCTCTGTCCTCCTGAGCCATACCGTGAAATTAACCACAGAATCCTGCCCTGGGTTGAGATTGGACTATACTGCTTGTAATAAATGAACAATATTCCCCCACCCCTATAAAACATCGATCTTCTTGAAGTGCTTACGTGGCTCCGTGATCTCACAAGTTCCACGCCTCCCTGTATTAGTTAGGCCACTGAATTCAACTGAGGTTACAAAACCGACATCAGAATATCCAAAAGTCTGTTTGAAGCTAATGGCTCAAACAATAGAGTTACATCCAATGGCATACGACACCTGCGCTTGCCAGGAAGATAAAATTGCGTTTTCCTTCAGCACCAAAACAAGCAAACAAAAATCAAGGAAAAACAAACAAAAAATACAAATACAAATAAACGTCACAGTCAATTCACTTGTAAAAAGGATGCCACACGACCTTTGAGCCAGTTCAGCTTTCCATCCAGTTCGAGCCGAAACTACTAATATCTCGATGAAAGCTTAATGAACGTGTTTTATGAAGGCGATGAAGATGTCTACAAAACTGTCAAATACTCAACTGTTTTGTTAAACCGACAAAAGCTTAGGAACATAAGAGTAGTTATTTGTGGTAAAAAATTTCTTGATAACTTGGATTAGAATCAAATTAGTTTCTTTCTTAATATCCCTAGAAAAAACAATACAACATTTGGAGTGCATATAGCCGCATCAAAATGTTCCAAATATTTAAAAAAAACCAACAAAACAATAACCCCACCCAAAAAAAACAAAAAAACAAAAAACAACAAGATAAACACACTCTGTGGAAACCAATGTTGTCCAATCGATACTTGCAGTGATTAAAAGAACATCACCTTTTGATGAAGTTTCACTCCAGACACAGAGCGATTTCACCTTACAATCAGATCGTTCAATCGTTACAAGCAGTCATGCACACGCTTCTTGAAGCAATACGAGTATTAACGGTGCATTATTTAGAGTTATCTCCCCACAAGTGTCAGGGTAGTGATGATCAAGTATTAATACTGATTAAAAACGTGATTGTGATGAACTACTCAAAGTAAAAGATTCACCTAGATAGAAAGATAAATAGAGAGAGAGAGAGAGAGAGAGAGAGAGAGAGAGAGAGAGAGAGAGAGAGAGAGAGAGAGAGAGAGAGAGAGAGAGAGAGAGAGAGAGAGAGAGAGAGAGAGAGAGAGAGAGAGAGAGAGAGAGAGAGAGAGAGAGAGAGAGAGAGAGAGCAAAAGAATTTCTGCTGACCCACATTACCAACATTTCATATTTAGTCATCAACACTTTTTTCCTACTCTTTAACTCGTGAATTAAATAGCTGGGCTGACGCAGACAATTCATTTTTTATTTGAATACCATCCAAGACCAACTAATTAAATTTGTTCAACATCTGAAACGATAATAGACTTCAATTTTAATCGAAGCTCAATGGAACACGGCGGCTACAGCAAGAGGATGCGTCCATTTAAAGATGATGGTGGCGAGGGCGAAAACCGAGAATGGAAGTGCGTCATAAACCTGATAAAAAATCAGGACATCATATTGTGCGGCAGGGAAGTGGGTCATGCCAACATTGTGTCACATTGTTAGGGTGGACCTAATGTGCAGGGAAGTGGGTCGTGCCAACATTGTGTCACATTGTTAGGGTGGACCTAATGAGCAGGGAAGTGGGTCGTGCCATCATTGTATAACATTGTCAGTGTGGACCTAATGTGAAAGGAAGTGGGTCGTGCCATCATTGTGTCACATTGTTAGGGTGGACCTAATGTGCAGGGAAGTGGGTCGTGCCATCATTGTATAACATTGTCAGTGTGGACCTAATGTGAAAGGAAGTGGGTCGTGCCATCATTGTGTCACATAGTCAGTGTGGATATAATGACCAAAGGAGTGAGTAGTGCCATCATTGTGTCACATTGTCAGTGTGGACCTAATGTGCAAGGTAATGGATCGTGCCATCATTGTGTCACTTCTCAGTGTGGACCTAATGTGCAGGGAAGTGGGTCGTGTCATTATTTAGTCACGATGTCAGTGTGGACCTAATGTGCAGGGACCGGAAGTGGGTCGTTCCATCATTGCGTCAGACTTTTAGTGTGGAACCTAATGTGCAGGGAAGTGGGTCGTGTCATCATTGTGTCAGATTGTCAGTGTGGAACTTATATGCAGAGAAGTGGGTCGTGCCCTCATTGTGTCACGTTGGCAATGACCTAATGTGCAGGGAAGTGGGTCGTGCCATCATGTGTCACGTTGTCAGATGGACCTAATGTGCAGGGAAGTGGGTTATGCCATCACTGTGTTAGATTGTCAGTGTGGAACTAATATGCAGAGAAGTGTATCGTGCCATCATTGTGTCAAATTGCCAATGTAGAATAATGTGCAGAGAAATGTATCGTGCCATCATTCTGTCACATTGTCATTGTGGAACTAATGTGCAGAAAAGTGGTTGTACCATCAGTGTGTCATATTGTATCAATGTAGAACTTTATATGGCAGAAACGAGGGTTGTGCCAACAACGTTTCACATTTAATAGTGTTGCGCTAATGTGGCGGAGAAGTGAGCCATGTCATCATTGTGTCACACTGTCAGTGTGGAATCGATGTGCAGGGGTGTTGGGCCTGTCATCAATGTGTCACACTGTATTAGTGTGGCACTGATGTGGCAGAAAAGTGGGCTATGTCATCATTGTGTCACACTATCAGTGAGGAACTAATGTGCAGAAAAGCGGTCGAGTAATCACTGTATTCGTGTGGACCTGTCGAAGGACAACTTGCTGATCACTGAGTGTTGTTTTTTTCGTCCAAAATGCCGTTCCCTTTTCTAGATTTTACTCTGTAGTCATCGCCCACTTCCAAGAGCTTTACTTGAAGAACAGTAAAACCTGTTGGTTTAGACTGTTTTGATTTGTTAGTTATTATTTACCCAGTCACCCGATGCATACAAACAGTGGACAATACACTTATCAGTAGCTAGTTCATATGAGCACACATAAATGTTTAATTCAAGAAAGGGTATGAAACAGTTTGGCGACAATATTTCCGAAACCATACATCACTTGTTTGCCAAGCGCAGAATCATTCAGAGGAAATCCGATGTATTGCTTTTTGGTACAATATTTTTTCTTTCATTTTCGCATTCCTTATCATCTTTTTTGACAACTCTGAGCATAGGCTTACCCTCAAAGCTGCGAATTGTGAAATCTTATTATTTTTTAATATTAGAATTAAGATTTCTATTACTTGATTTTAGATCAACCTATTTCACACACAAAGCCGAAATCGTTGTTTTTTCTGAAATATAGACCAAATTTGGTACCAAAAGAGGAATATAGAGGGTGAAAAGAAACCAAATCAGTGTTAAACAACATTGCATAGTAAAACATGATATTCTCCATCATCCAGAAAACATAGATATAATGGTAGACAAAGTTTGAAGTTTCATGATTGCGAAGTAACTGACGATATTGCGGACCGAAAATTGAAATTACTAAAACTATAAAAAGCTGAAAAGCCCATTCTACGAACAAGACCCTGGTGTCAATTTGTCGGGGCTGGGGTGATAAATAGTTTGGTATTATTATATCCTTTTACTTACACATTCAGATAAATGCTTCCACCTATCTAGATATCTCTATAATTCTAAACACAGAATCTAGATCTAAATCTTAAATCCCTTTGAAATTCTACGCATAAAAGTAAAATTGAAATCTATCAAGCTCTAAATATCAACCTGTCGATTTGAGTCTAACTGCTGTAAATATCTATGCCCTCGATCTAAAAATCTGTGTCCGAGGAATTTTTTAAGATTCTTTACTGAGATCTTACACTATAGCATGTAGTTCTAGATCTAGATATATTCCAGACGGTGTTAGAAATAACGCGGCCTAAATTGTTGCCCTACTTTCAGTTTCATTCCTGCCGTCTCTGCTCAGTTGTGCTTACAGGAAGTACTTTGTACATTCATCCTTTTCTTTTAAAAAAAAATATTCACATTTTTGCCTTTTATTTTTCAAAAACATTCCTTTGCTCAAAAATAATATATCACTCCAATCTTTAAGGAATTTTCAACTTAATGCCAAAATTGACGTGCCTAGATGGTCTAGAAATGCTTGGTTAGATGATTAAGAGATTATAATCTATGTGCTTGACGATAGAGAGATAAAATTAAAACATTAGAAACATGAGTGACTCCCATAGGAATATTGTAGTTGTAGTTTACTAAAGATCTGTTCCCAGAACTTGCATCCTTCATCTCAGGGCAAGAAATATCGCGCTCATAGCAGAGCAACACAAGAGTCTGGCTGTAGAAGTCCGAGAACTCGGGTTAAACAAGCTTTTCTGATCAGGGCTCGAACCTTAAACAGCCCAATCGGTATCTCAGTGTGGTATCGGCCATAAATCTTACATAATTTTCACAGCCTGCACATTTCGGAACGAAAACTTACGGAATTTTGCAACAAACACAATTATCCTCCGATAGAAAATAACATATAATTCTCGCGTTTCAGGATAAGGTAGTAAATATCACTTACTTCTTACATGCACGAATATACGAACTAAAAATTTCATTATCTTCTCATAAATGCGAATGCAACAAAAGAAAATTTGACTTAGTTCTCACAAACATGAAATACGGGCTGACAATCTTCTCCCTTCATGCATTGTTAAACATAAAATAAAGGTCATTTATTGCGCACCTCTGTACAGGTTGTGACAATGATAGCTACCAAGTACCCCTTATATTGAAATAAATAGTTAAAAAATGAATTTTAATACCAAGATCAATAGGGGTAATCGACTAATTCGGTGTTTTCCAAATCATTTTAAGACCTCTCTAAACGCAGATAGGAAGCCTTGCACATAATGGTGCACTGTCTTTCGGGAATTCATAGCCGCACATTTATTTAAAACTATATGAGAATGAACTTTAAAAAACTATAATTAGGTTTGAATTCTAAATAATTAGTCGGCACTAAGCGACCGCTCTCGTGTCCTAATAGTGCGAGCGGTGCCAGTGACTACTCACCCTCTCTGGAAGAGGTCAACATTGTAGAATTTGTTCAGCTCCACAGAAATCTCTATGGTAGCTTGCAGCTCAGCCATGGCATCTGGTGGAGAAAAACAGACACATGCCTCACTTTCAATGTCAATCACATCTTAGCTTATATTTAGAGGTCGCGGTAGAATCCAATCTAATAGTGAAATTCCTAAGAAAACTGACCTCCCTAATATGCTTGGTTCATAATACAACAACAACTATAATAATAGTAATAATAATAATAATAATAATAATAATAATAATAATAATAATAATAATAATAATAATAATAATAATAATAATAATAATAATAATAATAATAATAATAATAATTATGATATAAATATTAAAAACTTCTACTCATACTATATAGTTCTATTCCTATCAAACTATGGTTAAAGTGACGTACAGATCCGCTGATGAGAACGGGTCTATGAGCGACAAGAGCCGGCCTGCTCACTGAAGACTGCCATAAAAATGGAGTTCTTCGAAATCTGAGAGTCTAGAAGGAACCAGTTACCCGATGAGGATTGATAATACAGAACCCAACTTCCGCCTTGACCATTACAAAATTTAAGACCTGTCTGAATGTGAAAATAATTTTCAGCTAGATTTGTCATTATGAACAATGGCATATTTTATCCATAACTAGATTCTCTAAGACAAAGCTTTAAACCATGTCGGCAATGAGTACCTTCTTTTGTTGTGAAAGAGTCCAACACGTTATCGCATTTTCATTCAATCTTTGCCAACGATTGTGCAATAGTTTCAATGCAAACATAAGTTAATAATCATACGAAAAGTGGCGAAAATCAAAATAAGGAGAGAAGATATAAATTACAGCAGTAACCAGTCCGCCATCTAAAAAGCAGAGCATGTTTTTGTTTTCCTGTTTAAACCTATTTGTCCTATTGCTAAAACTTTCACGAGTCCAGGACAGGAAGCCAGAGCAGAAAGATGCTGAGCGATCCGGTTAACAGCCACGACGGACATCGAAGTACTTTATAGAAAACCTTTCTTGCTATCCAAACCAATGGCATGATCTTAGTCCAACATCCCTCCGTGAGCTTTCAAATGGGAAACTGTTTGAACAGTAAAAGATTATTTTTCCTTCAGATTTTTTCCCATGAACTCGCACACCTCTAACACACTAATCTAACTAAACAAGGAGCCCTCGACAAATTTGCAACTCCACTACATCTTAACAACACGTTTAGCTCCAGATGGCGGAAATAAATAATAGTCAACGATTTTTTTAAAACATTTTTTTGGAAAGTGAAATCGACAACCCACCACACAAGATGTCATAGCAGCGCTGTTGGATTATATTGAACTTATTGACAAACTGACTAAACCATTCAAAACAAGTAGCGGCTTTGATTTCTCTTGTTTCGCTCACTTTATCGACCACGGCTCACTCGATAGTTATTCTTTCACAGGCTTGGGTGAAACAGCACAACCATGAACCAACCTAGGCTTGTTTTAACTCTGGTTCAGCACAACAAAGAGTCGATCCTGGTTCAGCACAAACATGAGCCAACCCTGACTTGTTTCAACCCTGATTCAGCCCAACCTTGAGCCAACCCTGAGTTAACTTTCAAACCTGGTTCAGCACAACAAATAGTCAACCCTGGTTCAGCACAACCATGAACCAACCTAGGCTTGTTTCAACCCTGGTTTAGCACAACCATGAGCCAGTCCTGACTTGTTTCAACCCTGGTTCAGCACAACCATGAGCCAACCCTGACTTCATTTTCAACCCTCGATCAGCACAACCATGAGCCAACCCTTACTTGCTTGAACACTGGTTCAGCACAACCATGACAATACTGGACTGGGTCATCCTCTTCATGATCACAACCCTCTAACTATTACAGATTTTCGGCAAACAAGCAGGGTTAAAACAAGCTCAAACTCTGTATTAGCGAGCGGTTTGTGATCATGAAGATTCAGAGGAAGGTCCAGTCTGATATTGTCATTATAGTCAATTTGTCTAAAAGTTTCACAAAAATTACAAAGATAATCTAAATGTGCTCTGCCGGTACAGGCACTTTTAAGTATTTTACTAAAGCATGGTTAATTGGATTATCTAAAAAAGATAGTTAATTTATCGCCGAACCTATCATTACCACTAGTACAATAGGCATACTGTTATAGTTGTCTTGAACAGAGTCAACATACTGCTAACTGTGACAAAAAGCATAGCTATATTTGACTACAAAGTTTAACATATTGCGGGAAATAATTGATTTCGCGCTACCTTCCACAACCTATATCAAAATATCTCTACATTCAACAGTGTCGGTATACCGTTTCATTTGACTGGACATAATATATCGCTGCATTAAAAAAAACTGATGCAGTACACCACTAACTTTGACTCAAAAAAAAACAAAACAAAAAATCTACTGCTGTATTCATCGTTGGTATACGATGCTACTGACTGGACGTAACATGATTATCGCTACACTCAACAAATAAAGCCAGTATACCTCTACTTTTAACTGTCGATTAAACGCGTCATTGAATAAACGATGTCAGTATACCGCTAACTTCAACAGGACATAATATAATTATCCCTGCATTCAACGTTCGATGTCAGTATACCGCTACCTTCAACTGGATATAATATAATCATCCCTGCATTCAACAAACGATGTCAGTATACCGTTACCTTCAATTGTAAATAATATAATTGTCTCTGCACTCGACAAACAATGTCAGTATACCGCTACCTTTAACTGGACATAATATAATTGTCTCTGCATTCAACACACGATGTCAGTATACCGCTACCTTTAGCTAGACATAATATAATTGTCTCTGCATTCAACGCACGAAGTCAGTATACCGATAACTTTAACTGGACATAATATAATTGTCTCTGCACTCGACAAACAATGTGAGTATACCATAACCTCTGACTGAACACAATCGAATAAACGCAACATTCAACAAATGATTTCCATTGTCCGTGTACCGCTAATTTGACTAGATAGAACAGCTTTGACAATTCATTTGGCAAAAAATATTTATATCTCACTAGCACAGCCCCACGACTACATCGGTTTTCTTTTCTCTGCGGAATATAGGGTGTTCATGCAAAAAGGAATTTTAAAAAAACCCAACAAAACAATTACTTCACACAAATAGGAGGCTTAAAAAGAACATTATTATCTTGTATGCAAACTGATATCTTTGCGTCCAACAAACTAGAACTTCTAGTGAAGTGGTTTTTTTTTTGTTTATCCTGCTAACCTTTCCACCAACGGTCATGACTATTGAAACAACTTACACGATAGAGCAAGTTCAGGCTGGAACTCTATAATGATAAAAAATTCACATACATGGAGTTTATGGAAAGGTGCCCTACATAATATAATGTCTACTGTCTTCCCAGACAAATCAAAACAACTAGATCACTAATGTGAGCGTAAGGTCATATTTAATGAAAGATTTTGCTAGGTGGATGCTTTTTTTGTTTCTTTTGGTAGAGTGGCAGGGGGAGGAGAGAGTGAAGTGCGGAAGACACCAAATTGCTCCAACCCGCCCCTCGATCAAACTATAAATAGCACGTCGCTTCTTCACTCGAAGCTCTGAGTCACTACTTGACATTTCTAATCCGCTCGGTTCTAAAGATTTTGTTTGTTACAGTCGAGGTCTGGAGGAAGTGTGAGGGGGCCGGGGGAACAATGTGGTGAGACATAAGTAGGTATAACGTTATAACGATCAATTTTTAGTAAGAAGAGACAGAAAGACCGAAGAAGAGGGAAATGGAGAGAGATAAATAGACAGAGATTGGTAGGTACATAGATAGAAAGGTATAAAAAGAGAGAAAAGAGAAAGGGAGAAACAGTACTTCAAAGTAGGGCACTACGGAAAGCTTGTAGGAGTGTAAAAAGGCACACAAGAGCTCTTGGCTGTCTTCTCCACAACCTTGCCGCCAAGTCCACACCGTTCTGTGTTGGTTGCGCCAGGTTTAACGGTCTGGCTGCTGCTGGTATGTAACACCAGTTCCGATCACCGCTAGTTTTATGCAGAGGACGCTGGTAAATACCACGCCAGTTGTTCAACCCTTCCAGACTTTACTTGAGACTAATGGAGATGGACTGGATATCGAATGGCCCAGCATGTCTTCCTTGGTGGACCTCGCGAGCCGTGTTGCCACATTGCCACCAGGTTTATAGAGAACGAGAGGGAAAGACAACCCAAGCCTCCTGAATCTCCAATCGATCCGACACCAAACACAGAACTCCAATGATGTTAAACTGGTGTCCCCAATACTTTGTCTTCACAGAGTCGACAAACATCGATCGCGTGCGCCTCATATAGAGACCAGCTGACTTCAAACACCCAACGTAGATCTCCTCTAGAACCGAGGTCTAGGACTCTAAAATCAACCAATCAAAACGTCCGAGCGTCAGTGAAAACAAAACTTGCCGAACCTCAAGCATCATTACGCTCTTTTTCCTGAGGCTCCTTCATTCACAAGTTTGTGGATGGATGTGAACACTAGAAGTGTGTTGGCCATGAACGTGTGTAGAAGAATATTGAAGCTGAAACAGCAACGGTGTCCAGTCAATAGGTTTACCTCACGCCCGCCCACTAAGATTGTGCTTTAAAACAGGGCATTCCAAAATGTTCGTGTCCATAGCGCACTATAAAAACCCCACGCCAACAGTGTCTGACCAATGTCAAGTTTTACAAAACGTTCAAATTCACACACACACACACACAATGTTTTCATTGATTTCATATTCGGGAATATTTTATCCCCCAACATTACACAACGAAACACAGCTTCTTTCCATATTAGTTTTACAAAATCAAAAGATAGAAACCCCTGAACTGGCTTTAATTTTTAAAGATTTTCGCTAAAATGTAAATGGAGCGTTCGCTTGAAAACAGATCAAGATCAAGAGAAAATTCGATTTTTTAGTTTCATTTTTTTCCGGTTAAGATGATCATTCTTTACAAGAGAATTTTTGTTGGTCCAATTTTCAGTGACAATGATATATTATGATTAAAAAAATAAACAAACGTTTGTTTTGTTTTTTCGCGTAAGATGATCATTAATTAGTAAAGAACTTGTTTTTCTTTTGTTATATTTTTTTTCGGTAACGATCAATATTTATTGAGAGTAAAGAATTGTTATTAGTTTTCTTTCTTTATCGTTTTAGATGACTATTTATTGAGAGTTATGAAAAACCGAATTCCTTCCGTTAAGATGGCTATAACTGATTGAGGGAAACAGAGGTACACGCCCGCGAGTCGCAGTTTGTGACACAGGGTTGCTCAACTCCACACCCCTGTATCACAATCGCAACCCACACTGATATCATGGTAACACACACTAACATGTCACACCAAACTGTTAATCAAAATGTGTCTACAGCCTATCATATCAGATTCTCTCATCAAAAAAATAGTTACCATGCGGGTTTAGTACAGAAATGTAAAAATCTACTCCGATATTTTATACAAATGTTGTTTATGGAATTCTGTGGAATTCGGTGGCGCGCTTGACCACCAGAAGGATGCCGTCAGATCACCGCCCAGGACTGGTGTTAACGGCTGGTTTGAAACTAACGTTACAATCTATCCACACAACCCAGTGAATTGGGTGAAATTCGATAGAGCTTTTACCGTGAAAATTTCATGATTGGTTTCTTTTTTATATCTCTCATAGTTTTACGGCGGTCGCTTGATCACGTCGGTAGCCGTATACCTGTCTACATCTAATAAAATTCAATGGCGGTTGTTTCTACCAAGAGAGCAATTGTGCTCATAGCTAGAGCAATAGTAAAGCTTACCGATTTTGATTACCGCAAGTTAATCCCAATTCCAAGGAAATTAGGAATTTTAAATCCATGTGGAAGCTTCAACATTCGTAAAATTTTAAAATGTCAAGGGTCGCTGGAAACTTAGCGCACCATTCCCGTTTTGGTGAGATTAGTGTTGTAAAACATGTCAACATCTTCTACATTCACCCGAGGAAAGGAGTGAGTTTGTGCTGCGTTTGTCACGAGTGCTGCCGCCATCAGCGCGAGGTTACCATGATGAACAGCTCACTCAAGTCTGATCTTTCATTTAGCAACCGCTTCCTGGCTTCTATCTAGAGCATACCTGAAAGGTAGGTGCCTGCCACACACTTTCGCTTTTTGTTTTTTTTTTTTTAATCAATGAGGTACAAAGAAATAATGAACGGAAAAATTCTGATCAAAATGAAAAAAAAAATCTGGTTTTACTGACCACTAATTCCAACTAGCATTAGTAGCAGGCCGCGGTTCATGCAAGGAATTACTGGGCAATCAGTCCTTCACACTCAGCCAGCAGGCCCAAGTTTTATCAATAGTTACGACAAAGCAGAAATTATAGACAGGAAAAAATTAAAACGTGTTACTTGACACAAGCAGGAATCTCCGCTAAAAAAAATATCTGACAAGCTTTATAAGATTCCTTATATTGTTGCAACACAAAATAACTAAAAAAAATCTTTAACAAGAATAATCGGGTTAACTGAAAATTGTATAACAGATGCCAAATGAAATGCGTAAATCTTTTCAACTTACAAAATATAAATGCAGAGCACGTTGGGAACGTAAAGCAAATGGTAAAAAACTGAATGTTGGCGCCACTGCGCATGCCGCTGCTCACTATTTATGACCACTAGATCTATCCCGCTGAAGCAAACTAAGAGGACGACGAGCGCTGGCTCAACTTCTGCTTTGATTAGAATAAATTAATCATCATCATCGCTCGTGTTGTTATTATCACCACTGTGCGGCTTGAGTCAAGGGCTGGCCAATCTGGCTTTTCGAGACAGCAGTGTTTCGTACTGTGACTGACGCTCCTCATAATAGTTACAGATCTATAACGTTTTATTTCAGCTCTTAGGAAAAGAAAAAGGGGGGGGGGGGGAGCACACTTCTTGGCACAGTTTGGGAAGTATTGCTTCGAATGTTTATCTTTGGTTGGAGAAAATAGTAGGATACAAGGACACGATATAAGATATATATCTAAAAAAACGTTTGTGTGGGTGCGAGAGGGAGCGAGCGAGAGAGAGAGAGAGGAGGTAGGCGGAATATAGTTCAGTCTGATATTATGATGTGTAAACTTTGCAAGATGCTTTTAATTGCAGGCCAGCCCACGAAAATAAATGCTGAACCTTTGGTGAGAGTAGCCTGTGGTGCTCACTCAAGACGGTGTGGCTGTAAGGAGAATAAAGCCCAGCGGAGAGGATATAATGAGTGGGGTTTAGTAAGAGTAGTGGTGCCGGCCGCATGAATGGTATATGTCTATGAAAGAAAGAAGACCAAACACCAAACCGCTAGTGCCTACATTATAACAGACCAAAAAGAATAGGATGGAAAGTTCGATCTAAACCGACAGAAGAAGGAAACGATTATCATACCTCGACAGCTGAACAACTTTACATAAAATAGGCCACAGTTACAGCTGTCCTGAAAGAGATGTTACCAGAATAACCATGCAAACAGACATAGAATGAAATAAATAAGAATTTATAAGTTTTATTAGAGAAAACTAAGAGACGAATAAAAGAATATGCGCATACTCTGACTCTATTTACAGATCTTGGCAAATAGGAAAAGGACATTGAAATACCTCAGCTCTATTGTCGTTTTAGTACATCACGTGGACGCGTGCTCAAGACAGTTCCACAGCAGACAGAACAAGGAAGGGGAAGAGAGAAGCAACCCTAGCTTTTGTAGCTCTTTATGGCATGACGTTCATCAAGTATAATAGATCAATTAAAATTCATGAACTTCGATATCCGTAACACGAGTGCCTCGTCACACCACCGGATCTACAGTCACCAGTCACAAGAACAAAAATTCCCCCCAAGGTCAGTATTCAGCCTACATTATCTCGTGTAAAGACTGATTTTGGCGACTACGAAAGTTCCACAAATTATCCTTGATGTTCGTTGCTTCAGTGAAACTATTGATAATCGTAGAAATCAGTGGATGTGGTTTACTCTTGTCTGCTGCAAGGATCCTGCAGTAAACCAAGTACACGAAAATTCACCTGTGTGACCGTAGAAACGGGTCAGACACTCTAACACGTGGGTCATCCGCTATTATAAATAATTCGTAATTGACGGTATGCTTTTAACTCGAGAATTGGTGCCCGCTTTTGTTATATATACCCCAAACATATAAACCAGGTATGTAAAGCAGATCACTATTATCGCTTTTAAAACAAATTACTGTTCACAATTCAGCCTGATCGGGCTCGTCTAAGCCGGCCGCCGATCCAAACATATATAACCTGTTGATTGGGGAGTGTTTCAGAGGAAACCAAAGCTATGGCAAATGTAACATCTTCACAAGAGGCTGGCCGGGTGTGTGACCGCTCTTTATATTCTGAGGGACAGGTCGCCCTTCAAGGAGCTAAGCCTCTTCCCAGATGACGCAGAATAAATTCCTAACACTGAAGCTCCAATTAAATCTAGGAAAGCTCCTTATGTCACAAATCTTTGCACTGAGAAAATAGCATCGACCTTCAGGAACGACATACAAGGTCAAGGTCCTTAAGCAGATCAGGAGCGACATACAAGGTCAAGGTCCTTAAGCTGATCTACATGTACTCTACATCAGACGGCTGTACTCGTAACTTTTACTCTAAACAAAACCCACCCATGAGTTTGCCTGTCTGTCTGTCTGTCTCTGTCTGTCTGTCTGTCTGTCTGTCTGTCTCTCTCTCTCTCTCTCTCTCTCTCTCTCTCTCTCTCTCTCTCTCTCTCTCTCTCTCTCTCGATGTTTTCGTCTTTTCCTCCCGCATCAAGGTAAGCATATATATCAATTTTGAGCTCCTGAACTAAAATATAAAAGATATTGTCAGGTGCACGCCAATAGAAGGCGAAAATTACATTTCTTGTGTTTCGGGAAAGTCGGTCATCATTAGCTCCAGCTAGACCTGCTGCCTTGAGCAACATCCAGAATGGAAGATCAATAATCGCAGCTCACGTGTATTTTGTATAATCGAGATATCACGAGATCGGAGTCACAGAAAAATCAACAAGAATCTGACTTGACCTTATTTTGCTGAAGGTAAAAACATACACATATGTGTACATAATAGAAAACCGTTGAATGGTGGAAAGTGTTCAAAAACCTGTTAATGAGCATTAATTTCTGACGGACAGGTAAAACTTCTAGGCTTCCATCAGCGTCAGGTTATTTAGAACCAGATATGACATCACATTTTTCTCCCTATTCAACAGACATGAGTATTACAAACACAAACATTTTAAACTTTATTTTTCCTCAACTGCACTTCTATTAATGATACGTCAATGGGGAAGTGTTATGCTTAAGGGGTTGCTTTACCCTGTTCAACAACTATTGCTGTAACTAAGGAACATGTTAGAAATTTCAACCAACAAAGAAAATATTAGATCTGATTTAGATATGCTAATCTCTATCTTGGTCGTTAGGGTAAAACGCATTTCTGGAGAAAGGGAAGGAGAGCGGAGAAAGAGAGAGAGAGAGAGAGAGAGAGAGAGAGAGAGAGAGAGAGAGAGAGAGAGAGAGAGAGAGAGAGAGAGAGAAGATAGAGATAGATAGAGAGAAAGAGAGAGAGAGAGAGAGAGAGAGAGAGAGAGAGAGAGAGAGAGAGAGAGAGAGAGAGAGAGAGAGAGAGAGAGAGAGAGAGAGAGAGAGAGAGAGAGAGAGAGAGAGAGAGAGCGCTACAGATTGAATTAAAGACCAACGTTGCCAAAGACCAGGCTTATGGAATCACAAACACGTCGATCAGTGTGGATCGTCCTAGACCCAGCATCTACTGCACGACTCCGCATTCCCGACGGATGTGGGAAGAATTCGGCCAGCACACACACCCACACCCACACGCACCCACGTAAGGAGACATTTGCCCTTTTTGTTGCTTCTTTAGAGTAAACTCAGTGGCGCTGCGAAATCTCA
Source organism: Elysia crispata (assembly GCA_033675545.1). Lineage (NCBI taxonomy): Eukaryota > Metazoa > Mollusca > Gastropoda > Plakobranchidae > Elysia > Elysia crispata. The sequence goes on along the minus strand of JAWDGP010001179.1, from coordinate 58,822 downwards.
GCAAGGTCTGAACGCCCTATTCAGCGACACAGTAAGCTCTGGATGCTTTGTCTCTATTTTCAGCAAATTAAAGGGATAAAAAAAATCAACAAAAACCACCAAGACGTGGGTTTGGATGGAAACTGATGAGAAAACGATCTAATCACACTAAGAATAAAGCGTCAGATAAATTATCATCTTGTATTTCTTTCTTTTCTTTTTTTTTGCTGCACAAGATATTGATAACCCCCTCCCCCCTCACTTTCCTCTCTCTTAACAAAAATATTTCTACCGAAGGACTCCTTTTCTCTATGAAAAGATAGAGAGACGGAAGGACAGAAAAGCTACCCCCAATATCTCACACATTAGCATTACCTTGGGCCCTATCGGCCTTGACCCTCAGCTCGGGCTCTGGTGCGAACGTGTAGGAGGACGAGGTCTTCATCGAGACGCCGTCACACTAGCTGCTGACGCCTACTGACGCCCTAGTTCACCGGCAGCTGGTTGAGCCTGGTCACACACCGAACAATTATGATGAGAATCCGAGGAGCAAAGTCCTGCTGGGAAACTTCACGGGTAAGGATCACGATATGAAGACACTGACGTCCAAAAATCTGCTTACAATACCGTCCAACTGGTTGCTAAAAATTCCATCGTTATCAACAGCTCGCAAGTTTTGAGCGCAAGTTCATTCACATAAAAAAATTGTTGAACACTTGGTTTCTTCTCGCACGAAGCACAGCAATGAAACTTCAGCAGTCAGATCAATCCGAACAATCTGAAGAAAGATGTTAACATCCAGTATAGCATTCTATATGGCGCTAAGTGCACTGCTTTGCGGGAAAGCCTGTTATTTATCCCTCCATACTACTGAATGGTTCAATGGATACATAATAAGATAGGGACTGTCCAAAAATAGCAAACTGTAGATCATGTCAGTTGCATTGGAAATCCTCTACCAGAGTACGATATGTAAGGCGGGTTGAGGCTGAGTCAGGATGCAACACTGCTCGTGATGTTCGAATAATTACACAATCATGTTAGGCTATACACAGTGATTTAAATCACACCGACATCTAATTCCTCACAGCACCTAGAGAGTCGTCCACTCCATCGAATGCTTGTACGGGGAACCCAGTGGGACGAATCATACCACCCAAGATTACACCCGCAGATCAGAACCTTTTTTGAAAACATTTCGGATTTTTAGTTCGTTGTTTTAACATGACAACGACGACGACTGTTACTAAAATGTTATATGATCTTGAAAGATATTGCTACTTCCGCTTCATTTTTGGCAGATGAGTAAAGTATATACATGAAGTTTCACCATTCTAGACCAACAGCTTAAAACAATGAATATCCACTTGAAGAGGAGAGAAGTGAAGTGACAGCAGGTTTTCAGTGGTTTGCTTAAATCAGTGTTGTCTAAGGATAGTATACAACCACAAGTCAGATATGACACAGTTGGTGTGATGAGACCACCACTCATCATATAAGAGAGAGAGAGAGAGAGAGAGAGAGAGAGAGAGAGAGAGAGAGAGAGAGAGAGGGGGGGGGGGGGGGGGCAAACAGAAAACCTTAACCTAAATGACATCCGAAATCTGCGACCGATGACAGAGGGATCAGGAGACAAGAATCAGGAAAATCAATAACTATTTCTTGTAGCCCCCGTCTCCCTAAGCGAGCGGCAAGCCTTCGGAGAGGAATAAACAAAACGATTAGATCAAAAGAAATCCACGCACGTTTGCAGCTCCGAGCACGATGTCTTGTGCTGGAAGAACACTTAGCAGAATAAAAGCTGCAGCTAAAAGCTTCCGAAACTCACAGCTTTCCCAGCGTCATCAATCATAGAACAAAGCAAGAAGTTCCGTACCAGAATTCTAGAGATCTTAGTCGACCTGGACTGAATATAAAAAAGTGGGTAGTAGCAGCAGTAGCAGTAGCAGCAGCAGCAGCAGTAGTAGTAGTACTAGTAGTAGTAGTAGTAGTAGTAGCAGTAGTAGTAGTAGTAGTAGAAGTAGTAGTAGTAGTAGTAGTAGTAGTAGTAGTAGTAGTAGTAGTAGTAGTAGTAGTAGTAGTAGTAGTAGTAGTAGTAGTAGTAGTAGTAGTGGAAGGAAGCGAGGAGAAGGAGAAAAAAGAGGACGAAGAAGAAGAAGAAGAAGAAGAAGAAGAAGAAGAAGAAGAAGAAGAAGAAGAAGAAGAAGAAGAAGAAGAAGAAGAAGAAGAAGAAGAAGAAGAAGAAGAAGAAGAAAGTAGAGGAAGAAGATTTGAAAAGGAAAAAGAGAAATGAGTAGACAAACATTGGACAACCTTAACATTAAAACGAAAAAGAGGAACAAAGGTATGCACATCCACAGCCACACTGTCTAGCTGGATGATCCCCATATAATTCATCTACCAGAGGGTACATCATCTCCGTCAACACTTCTTCAATCTTCACCATCGTGAAGCCAAGTAACAGATTAGGCGTAATCTAGGTTCAGCAACTAAAGAAAGTATAGCAAGAAAACAGATAGAAACGTATAGCGTGCAATAATGCATTGAAGAGTTACTGGGCTCTCATTACTATCAGACATCTATCTCAGATTGACACATTGTAATCAGCGGCGACATATGAGGATCGATAGTGCCATCCCTGAATATCTCCTCCTGCCCTGAAACGTGGCCGTCAGACAGCGCGATGTCTTCACACCAGAGCTCCACTAATCCGTTTACTATGAAGAGTTTATTTGGCCTTTAATCACCTGTTTTAGTGTTTATCTCTCCCAAGCTATATCAGACATTGTCAAAGTTCCGTCTAGAAACAGGTGGGGGGTGGGGGGGAGGGAGGGAGAGAGAGAGAGAGAGAGAGAGAGAGAGAGAGAGAGAGAGAGAGAGAGAGAGAGAGAGAGAGAGAGAGAGAGAGAGAGAGAGAGAGAGAGAGAAATAGAACAAAATACGGCGTTTTTTTATCTTCATTAAGATAATTCTCACTACTGCATTCAGATTTTAAAACAGATTAATAAATAATGCAAAGGAAATCGCAACGTAAAGAAATCAAGAAAAAAATGATCCGGGCTAAAAACAGAGCATGAGAGTCGAATCAAAGCCATTGTTGTGCTTGACTGATCTTTATCGTCCATTTGAAGTTTTGAGAAAGATGGCCCATTTGTCAATTTGCACAGAATTTCCATTGCCATGCCTGTCGTTTCCTCAGAAAAAAAAAAAGAGTCGAAAGATTCAACAGCAAACAACGAAGCACACCAGACTCTTCACAAAAAGAGTCGAAAGATTCAACACCAAACAACGAAGCACACCAGACTCTTCACAAAATGTAATGCCCAAAGCGCACAACTGAATTCAACTGAAAAACATGAGGACAGCTTCAGGTAGAAATCGCCATTATAGCAAACTGGGATAATAAGAATGCTGGACTGCACCATCGATATCTAACTGACAGAATCTGTCGGAACTGAGATATCATACCGTATTGTTCAAGCCATTGTTAAAACATGGAGGGCTTACAAGCTGAGACCCTACCCTGTAACAAACTAAGCTAAGGCTGCTGGATTGCGCAATCGATATCGAGTCGACAGAATCTATCGAAAGTGACATGACTCTAAATTACTGTGTGGTTCTAGCCATTGCCGTACCTTGTAGGGCCTAAAGGGTGAGAACCTGCCCTGAACTCTTTATCATGTTCAAGCAACAGTTGGACCCGAACTCACGCTGATAAATCAAGGGACCCTGTCACAGACCACCTATCCAGCTCATGTGAGGACATTTAAAAGATTCAAAGGTCGTAATATCAGTCTCAAACACACCCGATCAGCACGAAGAGTAAATTCCAACATGAAAACATGCTATTCTTGTTGAGGAAGTTGCCAGAAAATCTGAAGAATCGATGCGGAAAATATTTCGGTTAAAACAAAAATAAAATAATAGCCTCGTCTCGCTTTGATCGATGCTGAGAAAAGTTGAAGCTTATTTAAAAAAAAACCCAAAAAAACCCGTTCTTGTGCTTGAAGTTGACGGGTTGGTTTGTTTCCGCCCCTTGCACTTCACTACCTTCAAATCGAAACGAGCATCGCACTTTCTTTAGAGATTCCTCAGGTTTGCTGGTTCCAGCAGAGGGCATCAGTCGAAGTAACTGATAGAATCGACACAGTGAAGAGTCTCTTCAGTCTCCGCCAACACTGTCTGCTGCGGTGGAGCTGTACCGGGCCGGGGTCGATGGAGGCGGCTTACGATTAGTGTTGACCTTTGGTGAGGAGGTTGACATTCAGAGATACATTTCAAACTGGCACATTCACAGTTTTGGGAGGGTCTATATAAATTCAAGAGCGTTGGCGTTTTACTCTGATTTTAGCATATTACGTTATTCATACATGCGCATACGTAATAAGGTGATGTCTATGTAGTATCTACCAGAGGCTTGTCGATTACAAGCGAGTTTTGAATAGTAGGTTGACTAATTTCACGACTTCGGTTGGTTATAAATCCTGCGCGGCACCGGTGGAGAACGAAAAATTAGCGGGTCAGCTGTCATAAGAGAGAATCAGAAACGAAAATTTTTACATTTTACTGACATAATTGGAAGCTTAAAAAAAATGTTTGTTGATCATCATTTTGCTTGCAGGTGATGACAATTCCGATACGGCCTGTTTCAGACTTGACTCTGGCTTCCGCCAATCTCCCTACACCACGCACGAGGAGAAGGCTCAGGAGAAGTTCACCAGCGGGGTACAATGACGCGCTGTTAGCAGCGGCTCCTGGAACAAAGTTCCCTTGTAAGTTAAGGAGGGCACACTTCAGAAACGTTACCATGGTGAATCTCGAATCGGGCTTTTGTTTCCCACTTACCAGCTTGGCGATTTCTTCCTCTTTGAATCGTGTAATATGAGTTCACATCACTAAGATTTTTTTATTCAAAAAGACCCAAAGCATACATTAGATAATATTAAAATCACTTAACAGGAACATTTTAAAGCAACAGAATGCTTCGCCGTGCGGGGAGAAATTCAGCTGGTTTACTCATGGATAAAATACATTAAACCTTACGATGATGAGCTTGATTTTCTTCCTCGATTTTGTCTGAGAAAATATAACGAAAGGTTACTACTTCAGAGAATAAAAAAAACTTAACACTTGGATATCTCTCAATGACAAGCTAATTCAATTTGTCTTTTTATTTATGTTGATGTCATTGGTCTTGGTGAACGGCCCAGGGACAAGTAAGATCTGTTTTACAGTAAACTTGTCAGTTTTCAACAGTCACTGGTCCGGCTGAGGTTTTCGAAATCAAGGTCGCAATTATAATTCCCGTCAATATGGTAACAGAACAAAGCCGAGGTGGGCCTTCAGAATATACTTCTCCATCTAAAAAAAAAAAAAGGGGGGGGGGGCGTGTCTGCCCACTTTGTTACAACTTAAGATGGCTAAGAAAACGAGGGGGAGGGGGGTGAGGGACTGGAAGGAGGAACAATGTCAATTGGTGGTAAGGAAAAACCTTCTTGCCCATCTCCTGATCCCTCTAAAATACGCGAATTTCCCAGGAGGCCCGCCTCAGACAATCTTGGCAAGGACAAGGCGATCGTTTGACTGAGTCCCGGTATCTGAGCTGGACAGACTTGAGTTAGGGACAGTCTCCTCGCAGTGCTCCCCCTTGAGAAGACAAAACAAGATCTAATTGTTTGGGTTTGAGGCAGGAAAAAAAGAAGACGCGGAGGACAAAAAACATAGACAAGACTCTCCCCTTTTAAAATAACCATTTTATTTTTTTTATTTTTATTTGGAAGGGGGCGAGGGTCATCGCCTGAAGGAGAAACTGAAACAGATACAAAAAATAAACTAAAGGTTGATACAAGAGTTGCGGTATCAGTATTCTACTGATTGGCCTGATCGGAAGCTTGAAGATTAATTATGCAGCAAATGTTTATTTAAAAATGGATAAAAACAACCGATCAGATAAATCACACAGGGAAGGAGTTTGGAAAATTCAGAGGCGAGGACAAAACGACATTACATATGGCGAGATACTTAGAACTGGTACACCAGGGCGTGCTAACTTGGTTGTCATGTTGCGGAGCTTTCAAGAACCGCCCTGGAGAAACAGAGTAAGCACTGGTAGCGGATGTCAAGTGACCCTCATAAACATCCTCTCCAGAAGAGAAGGATGTGAGCAACTGCAAATCATTGGTCAAACATGAACCCGGAAGCAATCGCTCCTAGATTACTCATGTCACTCAACACATTCATTAGCCACTCATCAGCAAACTTAAGATATGTTAAAATATTGCGGGAGATTTCTTAGTTGTGCAGTCACGAAATCTGTCTACCTCGCCATATCAATTCCCAATTACTCATAATACAATGGACAACGAAGTCTCGTCTTTGCATCGATAGGTCAAACTAGATGCAAACCACTAGAAATGTCCCAGCCGTTTCAAGTATCAATTGCCACCAGTCTCACCCCTCCTCCCTATTTATTGAGGTCCTTATGGAAGCAATAACCACATCCCTTCTGGCCAATGGTTTCCTACGAGAATACCAATTGCTGAGTGTCCGCCACAAAACTCCCTGCGGGGGTGTGAAACACGTGGGACACATGGTAGTGTTCATATTGATAGGTGTACCGAGTCACCCCGTCCCTCAACCAAAAATATCTTGGTCCATAATGAATTTTATATAAATAAATATCAATAATCTTGAGTTCGAAAGTGTTACCCGAAACCAGACCGCACCAGCTTTTTATAAAGAATTTTGACCATAGGCATTATTGAGTTGTGCCCCTCAGTGTAGTTTAGTAAATGGCTCAAGTAATAACATAACTGCTATTTGTTGTCCAACATCTTCAGTAAACAGGCCTAAAGTTTAGACCAAAAGCTGATATTACAACAAGCCACAACCCTCTCCGTGTAAGATTCCTCGAGAAATTTAGGAGACGTAATATTATATATATAGAACAGCAATGCGTCTCTCAAGATGTCTCGCCGATGAGATTCAGAGAGAAACAAAAACTAAGTACAATGATCGACGTGCATACATGCCATTAACATGATGGGAAACCACTCTTGTCTTGGCCATTCGAACAAAGACAAAATAAACAGTGAAGTTCCTTTTTACTCAACTCACACCAAAACCAAATCAATAGTCAGTGAGGAAAAACAAATCGTCTTCGATACACACTCCTGAAGACTGTAGCTATTACAAGCTAAAACAAGCCATTGAGTATCGAGTACGACGTTCCAACATTCATCTGAGCTGTACACAACTGTGAATTCGGAGCTCAAAACCCATCAAAGCTTAGTGCGGAGGGCGGATAGAAGCAAAGACTCTATGATTTTAATAAAGGGGTAAGCATTGGGGTATTATCGCTGAGGACAAGATAATTAACACTGACATAACGTATCAACCTGCCAGTAGTGCCAACATAACCGTGATACGATCTTCTAGGACAAGTGAGCTCTTTAATCAACTGGATAACATCATAAGTTATGTGAGACATTTGTCACGAACGGTCCCATATTTAATACACGCAATACGCAATTTGATCCGACGAGAGGTTGTGAGCACAAGATTTTCAGAGCCATAGACCACAATATTCAAACAGGTATGATCACATAATCCGAGCACACACCATGGTTATACAGCACAGAATCTAATCCAGGTATATAGTGACGCGATCAATATCACACATGTATAAATGCTCTACAACTTTTATCTCATCGTTCATTTATAGATTTGATGTTAAAACAGATGTCTCTCTGTGTAACTTCAGAAAAAAGTCCTGGCATCCTTTAGGTTACATGGCACTAACAATCTTGAGAAATGCACAGGCTAAGATTTACGGTAAACCATTTTTTATTCCTTGTGATCCGTGAAAGCGAAGAAGGTAAAAGGAAACACAACCCACACCTAGTTACTACTAATAGTACCAGCTTTATACAAGGGCTCCTCTTTTGCCGAAGCAAAGACAAAGAGGTTATGATTTCATTTTCCTCGATCTCTAACGCATTCCGTCGGTCCATCATAAGTACTTCCTTAAGAGTGGCTAAACCCACCAGCATCTCTCTACTCTGAGAGAGAGAGAGAGAGAGAGAGAGAGAGAGAGAGAGAGAGAGAGAGAGAGAGAGAGAGAGAGAGAGAGAGAGAGAGAGAGAGAGAGAGAGAGACGCGTGTGGGACGGTGCTAGCGCAATGTTTCGCCTGCGGGACGGGCCAGACTGCTCACCTCGTAGCGCGCAGGTTCCGGGACTTCTCAACGTGAGCTTCACGGAGGTGTGAGCGGGGGCACGAGAAAAAGGGGGAGGGGAGGGCCAGTTACAAGAAAAGAGATAATTATTATATCGAGAAAGACATCAGAGATAACATCATGGAGAAAGAGGGGTAGAATAGGAGAGAAAAATTATGCAGATACTAAGAAATAGAATTATGGATACAAAGAGAGATAGACAAAAAGAAATATAAAGGAGAGAATAAGAAAAGGTGAAAGGGGATGAGCAAAACTAGGAATAGGTATATAGGAATTTAGAGACGGATAGTTTTGGAAAGGAAGAAAAAAAATAGTTGGAAAGATAAATAGATATATAATATACATGTATAAAGAGAGAGAAAGCGAGCGAGGGAGGGAAGAAAAAGTGTACAATAGAGGAGATTTGACCAAGGAGAATAATCGGATTTTTAGCGGCTCTGCTCTCACAAGTCAGTAATGTCGCCTCCTGCAATAGGTTGACTTTGAAGAAGAAAGCAAGGAATAAGTACATTGTAATACATTTTAAAAAACGTCACATGTAAATTGAAAGTCAAAGTTTAAATGGGGTAGAAGCTTACTATGAAAATTTTTGTTAAAAGTTTTGAATGTTCCCTTTAACTACCAGGCAAAGCAAAACCTAGAATTGGGTAGAACAAGCCCATGTAAGCGACAAGGAAATGATTTATGTGAAGATTGAAACTCAAGACAAATGTGCCATCAATCCCCAGTAACGCAATACAGCAATTATTAACCTAAGGATATTAATGCCCTGTCTCACTACTGGTCTTCGCCATTTCTCGTGTCTTGAGCTGTGTCTACCGGATGTGGCTTCACTGTTTACAACATCTGCGTTAAAGGTTGAGGCGACTAATATTGGCTATACTAAGAAAGACCTAGTTAGGAGTGTTTCTAGTCAAAAGCAGACTGTGAAAAAATATAAAATGGGGCGCCTTTTTCTTTCGTTCATTTTGGATTTCCTTTTTCCGACCCTAGAAAGAGCAAATAAAGAGGTCAGGATTTGGTTAGAAGAAAGGTACAATTCAAATGATGCAGCAGCGAAGTTGATGTTAGTTGCAATTTCTTGAGAGCAGGCTTAATTTATTTATTTATTATTTTTTATTTAGAAAAATATGTGTATCTTGTTCATGTAATAATAATCAGTTGAAGGCAATTCCTAAATCGATTTTAAATCATGGCAAAGCATTAAAACAGAGCGCGATTTTCCACAGACGGCAATATTTACATCAATCATAAGGTTTCCTTCTCTGCTGACAAGTCAACAAACTGATCCAGTTCTTCTGTAAATCTTCATTGAAAAAGAGAGAGAAGGGGGGGGGGGAGGGAGGGAGAGAGAGAGAGAGAGAGAGAGAGAGAGAGAGAGAGAGAGAGAGAGAGAGAGAGAGAGAGAGAGAGAGAGAGAGAGAGAAATGGGATCAATTGTTAAATAAAGTCACAGACCTCTTTGAAGATACTTCTACATCTGCACTTGTTCTCATTTTCCCTGAGACTCTCTGCTCTTCTCATGTCTTCAATACACCTTCTTTTGAGTTGAAAACTTTGCTTCATTAAGAATTCTCATGGTTCGAAGATATAAGCAGATTTTCACTTAAACAAATCGGGATAAATGAACCTAGAGAAAAATCCATTCGACACGGATTTCAACTGTGAGTAAAACAAGAGAGACAAATATTAGAGAAAAAAATGAAGAAGAAGAAGAAGAAGAAGAAGAAGAAGAAGAACAACAACAACAACAACAACAACAAACCTTGGCTTCGTTTTCCATTTTAATTCCTCATACACATGTCAGACACGATGAGAACTGAAGAAAACGCTCCGATGTTATTTCCATGTTGATCAAAGCCACTAGCGACTCTCTTTTGGACATACATTATCTGCCTCTTCTTCTACACTCAGTCTTCCTCCTTCCGATCTCTCTAACGTTTATCTTCTAAACCATAATTTCATGTTTTCTCTACAACTGAAAACCGGTAATTTTTTTTGTAAATTCCTTAATATTTTATCAAATCAAATTATCTCCCTTTCTCAATAAACACCTCTTTGATCACCTTTACAATCGCCTAATGTATATACCTAATTCTTCCCTTCTCACCCCGTCATCTTCTGTTCGTACTTCCCCGTCTCTCTGATCTATTTCACTATTTCTCTTCATCTCTTCATTTGCACTTCTTCCAGAATACATGCTTTCAAAACTCGACCATCCCATACAACAATAAGCCACAAGGCGAGTCCTCCTCTATCGATCGTCACATAAGACATCGTGTCCCTCATTGTTGCTTCACTTCTGCTCCACTCTGGTGGGCTGCCATCGAGACCCGCCCATGCCAGTGACCTCTCTAAGCCGATTAGAACAGCATCCGCCTACGGCATGCCATGGCGTGGCAATCGTCACTGGCCAGTTGAGCTCTGCCTACGTGGATCAAAAAGTAGGGGGAGAAATCGATGACGTCGCAAGCCAGACCCTGAGGCGATCTCACTCAGTTTGCACGAATATATTACATGTACAGTTACCGCAAAAAGCTAGCCTTGCGTACGGCGGGGTTCACGTCTGGAGGTAGACATTTTGCTCTAGAATCAGGACTTCCGGAGGTCCGCTCTTGGCAAAGAAAGAGGCGGTGATGAATGTTGGGAAGATACTCTTCGAATAAATGTACACGTGACCAACTACTTCAGGTGTAAATTGGGTACTCAACCACTGTAACAGGCATTGGAATGTTATCGCTCTCAAACTAGATTCATTTGCTTTTTTTCACATGTGCTCTTTGATGAATTCAGGAAGGTATGGTCTTGATAGCGGTCGGCATACGAACCGAAGAGAAAAGATTTGAATTTAAGGTCAATAAAACCATATTCTCTACAATGGTAAGTCGACCTATTGTTACGTCACAGCCCGTCACATCCCACATATTTCTGAGGCTGCGTTTAAAACCTAAAAAAATCTGTTGTAAGAACACCTTACTTGTCTACGTCAAAAAATGGATATGGAGGCGCATGGATGAACCAATTCGACATAAATATTGTGGCCTCAAGTTATTTTGATTTAAAAAAATCTCAACTGCCCATCAATTGGATCGCGAAGATTAATAAGATGATGAGGAGAAAAAAAAAATTATTAAATAAATCAGTGAATCTAAATGATAAAGTTAGGCAAGCATCACTGAAGACAGGACCAGGCTGCAACTTCAGCCTTATTCCTTGGAGATTCAAACAATCGTTAACAAAACATCTCCTCCCAGTTACAATCGTTAACAAAACATCTCCCAGTTACAATCATAAACAAAACATCTCCTCCCAGTTACAATCGTTAACAAAACATCTCCCAGTTACAATCGTTAACAAAACATCTCCTCCCAGTTACAATCGTTAACAAAACATCTCCTCCCAGTTACAATCGTTAACAAAACATCTCCTCCCAGTTACAATCGTAGACAAAACATCTCCTCCCAGTTACAATCGTTAACAAAACATCTCCTCCCAGTTACAATCGTCAACAAAACATCTTCCAGTTACAATCGTTAACAAAACATCTCTTCCCAGTTACAATCGTTTACAAAACATCTCCCAGTTAAAATCGTTAAAAAAACATTTCCCTGTTATAATCGTTAACAAAACATCTCCCAGTTACAATCGTTAACATAACATCTCCTCTCAGTTACAATCGTTAACAAAACATCTCCTCCCAGTTACAATCGTTAACAAAACATCTCCCAGTTACAATCGTTAACAAAACATCTCCTCCCAGTTACAATCGTTAACAAAACATCTCCTCCCAGTTACAATCGTTAACAAAACATCTCCTCCCAGTTACAATCGTTAAAAAAGCACCTGCTCCCAGTTAAAATCGTTAAGACAACATCTCCTCCAAGTTACAATCGTTAACAAAACATCTCCTCCCAGTTACAATCGTTTCTCAGCCAAAAACAGCATCTCATTCGACTGGACAAAAAAAATCGATATTTGATGAAAGACTATCAGTTAAGGCTTTCTTTAAATTATTAACACAGACAAAAGAAGGCCATAGGGAAAAAAAGGATATGAATCAATTAAAATTGAAGGAAGTTGGCTCAGCAGTAAAACCCTTACCCTCGATCCTGAGAGGATAACCCAAGGAAGTTCAAATCTTGTACAGTACTTTGTTTAGCTCTGCTCACCCTACCTGATAGAGTATTTTACTTGATATAACATAACAGAACAATTTCGAAGATCGGTTCTCAATGGACAAGCGCATCCTTGGAATTATACTCTTCTTACCAATCATAATTTGTTTTTCGTGTCTTCATAGGGCTCGCTGTATTTACTATCCCCAATTTAGTAGGTTGGCAGAGCTTGTGAACGTTGGACTGAGATTCAATTACATAAATCGTATCATTTGAACTCACAAATCCTTTTGAACAAGCAGGACAGGTCGAATCCACTCTGACAAATAATTGTATTTTCTTTTATAACCAGGGAACAAGCAGATATATTGGTTTCCTACCAAAAATCTGCGTTACAGGAGTGGAGCACAATATTTGAGGCTTGCCTAAGAACTTATTTTTCTCAACTAATTTCCTTGACAGTATTAACCTTTCACTAAAAATTGATAGTATTTCTGAGTGTCATCGTCAAGTGCAGACTTCTGACGCATTCAGCTGTGATAATGAGCTTCACCACAACTACTGATCTTTGGATAATTTTTATTTTTAAAAATTTACCGGGCCACACCCCACCTAACTTGGGAAAGAAAATTTTATGTAAATAAACTGTAAAGAAACAAACGAGGGAGAATTTAACAAGCTGCAAGTAGGGAAAGCTATGAGTCTATATAATGTACCTTGGGATATTTTGAAAGAATGCTGCCTTCAGCTGGCTTCAGCATTTACTTTCTTGTTCCGATATTCACTTTGCCAGTATACTAACGTCTGTTTTGAAAAAGTTTGAAGTAATTTCACTATGCAAGGAAAATTAGTGAAAAACGTAAATAATACATGCATAAGACATACAGCATTAATTTCTGTAGCTTTAAATGTTTAGAAAGAAGACACTTACTCCGTGATTGTGGAAACGAACTAGACTGAATGCAGTTACCTCCAGACACATCAGATATATGTAGAACTCACTCTTCTTATTTTTAACAGTATCAGCAAACCTTTAGATGGATCTAATACATATGCAACAGATATTATAGAGGTGTTATTGGCTATTAACACCATAAAGTCCCATCTCTTTAAAAACTTATCTCTCTGAAAGTGAAAACAAAACATTTTATGGGACTCTGATGTTTTCCCAGACAGGCTTCAGTATGTAAATAAAAATTGCACTCTCATATATAATGGTCATAAACAGATAAATACCTGTGTTATTCCCAGTGCACTCTTCTCAATTTAAACAAACGATTACAGAGAGTGGGAAAAAATATTCACCTCCTTCAATTTTAACCACAACAGGATCTTTAAAGCATATAAAAAAAAATAAATTTCTTAAAGGTGAAACCTGCTTTTAGTACAAGACCCACTTTTTTTTTTAAATCACTTTTGCAATTTTCTAGGAATGCCATTACAGATTTTTCTGTGTTGTGCTTATGTATTGCAAAGTTGCCAGGCATCTATTAATAGCAGCTACAATCTTTTAGTATGCAAATATGTGCCTCAAAGTTCATCATTGAACCATTAGTGAGATGACGTAGAATACTTCTTCGTGAAAAATAGTGAAACCTTATCATTCCTCATGCTGAAATAATTATTGAAGTTTAAAATGTCTCTAATCAATACTTTAGAGATATCAGTTAAAAACTTTTTTTTTACTGTTATCAATTGAAAACTGCAATAAAGGCTCTTTTCTTCACATGTTCTGGAGGAACCTGAAAGAAAAGGGAAATCTCAACTTTGATTTTCCCAATGCTAACAAGGCCTATGTATTTCCATAGATTAGACCTAATATCGTATATTATATAAATATTATTTGAGCCCATTGGTGATGGACAATGCTGACCTTCTATAGACAAAACTGAGATATGGATTCCACATAAAAAGTTTAAATAAATAGTAAATCACTACTGCTTCCTTACTAAATTCTAGAAAAGAAATGCAGTTCAACTGCTGGATCAGATTATAGAATTGATAGAACCTTAGCAGTTGGAAACTTTATGTGAAGTTACTCTCTTTATTATCTCTCATGTTTTCACAGGGAGAGGATGAGATGAAATAGAAATTGATCCTGTGAGCTTAACAGTAACTGCTCAATCTGACTAGAGGAATCTACTTTAGTTAGTTGTTTATGGTTATGCATTAGTTGAAGGGTAAATGTATTTTTGAAGTTTTGACAGTTAGCTGGTTTGAATTAAAAAGTAATCAAGACATATATAACTGTATTTCAAAAAGAGAGATTTTGTTTTTAAAACTAAAAGGCAGCAGTATAACATCAGAGTTAAGCCAAAACAAAGTAATTATATTTATCTTTGCTCCAAATTTATGTCGCTACAAATTTGGACTTTGAACAAGATACGGTAGCTGATATGTAAGAACAAGACACATTTCAACAGGTTGGTACAACTTTTGTTAATCTTTTTTCCCAAAGTTTCAAAATAGCTTAATTCCCACGAATTTGTTTTTTTTTTAAAAAAGAACATAGGTTGTACAAAATGTTTTTGGATACTCACCTTAAAATGTCGTATAAAATTAATTTTTTTATGTTCCAAAAGGAACATTAGCTGATAAAAATTACTGATATGTCTTATACACTTGATTGTAAATGTCTAAGCCTACATCTAGACCTGTTTCTAGATTTTATTAAGATCTATGTGAAAATGCATTATTGGATTTAGACCTAGATGTGGGGGAAAGATTTTCGCATGGGTAAAGTACCTCTATCAATGATGGTATCATTCTAAAGAGTTCTTCGTTTGATTGGGCCATATTTATAACTTATAATGCCTCAAGTGAAGATTAAATCATTTTCTAACAATGAATTACCAATTAAAAAAAATTACGGCATCATATATCCTATATCATATCTTAATACACTAAACCAGCATAGCAAATCGGAAGACCTATCGGTGTAGGCCATATAGGCCTCCTTACCCAGATCTGTTGTTTACATGACATTAATTGACATCCATACTGGATGCGGTACTGGAAACAGGCAAAACTAGTTGAATGACACTTCTTTATTTTCTTCAACACATGCATTTTTAGGCCTACTCCTAATTTTCTTTTTCCTTTAATCAATACAGTCTACTAGGAGCTAGATCTAGATCTAATCTAGTCGATAATGATAAGATTGGCCCCTGTATCCAATAGGACTGCAATGTACACAAAAGAGCCGGGACCGCACTTTGCAAGAAGCCCAGATCTATATCTAGGATCTAGGTATTTAATCTATAGAGTGACTTAGAGCTGATCTGAATAATACTAGATCTAGATTCTAAATCTAGATTATATCTTATAAATGCTAAAATCTAGACTTTGTAGGTCCAAATTGTAGATCTAATCTAAGGCTGATACTTATCATGTGGCTATTTGTAATAGTAACTTACCTGTATGATGAACACAAGGAAGGAACTGCCCAGGATTCCAGAATTAAACTGACTGCATCTAAGATCTGGATCTAGATTCTAGGTCTACGTTGAGTACCAAATTTCGCTGAAGTTGTCACTTGGTTACTCTTGATGTCACTGCCAGATAGAAGTTGTATTTATTTTGTCCATTGACGCATGCGCGATTTTCGAGTCGTTTCCCTTTACTTATTTACATCCGTTTAACTTCCTTATTTCGCTTTCGAAATTCAGGTGAACGATACGCAACACAAAATCTATAAACAATTTATGCATTTGAAAATATATTTCACAAACATAATATATATATATATATATATATATATATATATAGATAGATAGATAGATAGATAGATAGATAGATCTATATACACGCACACACATACATATTCGTTTTTTTTTTAAACAAAGAAACAATGTTCGAAAACAATATTTATTTATTAGAGTCGACAAATATTATTAAAGTCGAATCATCAAGCTAATTTCTTCATAAGTTGTCTATGAAAAATGAAAATAAATTCAAAACTATACTGTTTTCAATGGTATTCGAACGTAGCTAGTCCACTACCTGATGAGAGTATATCACAGCTGAAGAGATTAGAGAAATATCGATTTGGCGGAGTAAGGAACCCACGTTATAACTTATCGATATAAATAGAAACGTCTATCTCAACATTCCTCTAAATTTCATAGAAAATGTAAACTTCAGAGAAAAAAAATTAAAATAGAATATATAATTAAGTTTGATATAAAAGTTGCAACTCGCGATAGCTCAGTTGGTAGAGCGGAGGACTGTAGAGGCCAATCCCTAGTCATCCTTAGGTCACTGGTTCGAATCCGGTTCGCGAGAGTGTTTTTTTTTTTTTTAAATCATTTTAGTGCTTTTGATTTAACTTAGTTAAGGTGTAAAGAGGATTGGTTCTAACAATTTTTATTGCCTTTATACCTCCCTCTTTTGGGCTGCAATATTTGCAAAATTGTCTTAGTAATAGTATAGATGAAGTCTATCTGATCATAATTATTTCGTTGAAGATTGATTTCTTATTTATTTTACCTTTTTATCCAATCTGTGTCCATTTTTTAAGGAAAAGAATAAAGCTGTGATATAAATTTATTCAGACACAGTATCAGATCTGTTTTCCTTTCTCACGATAATATAGCTGAACTGGGTAGCTTCATAATTATAACAAAATGTTGCACAATGTGCCTTTCCATCGAAGACATCCTCTTCGGGGTTAAAAATCGCTCATAAACCGATGGTTATCATGGCATTTGTGAAGATCTGATGTTGGAAAAATATGAAAAATTATATCCATTGCAAAACAGCTGTCGCAGCGTGTAGTTGTCAAATTGTAACAACCTATTAGGCACATGAGAACTCCTCTCCGTTGTACCCGTTCAACTAAATTTCTAGCAAGGGACAGTCTCCTAAGGAAGTTCCCAGTCTGGTCGGAAAGTTGTAGGCGCCGAAAAGGCTTCATAATGTTACAATATTTAATTTGGGTGAGGCTAAAATATCCACGTATGTTACTCCAATCTCTAGTCTACTTGTCAATATTTACTTTCCACAAGTTGCAGCCATTTGACTGTAAATTTTTTTACTGATATTTTACATTGAACCTGCACATAGCCTGTGATTTCTCTTATCTCTAGCTGCGACTATTTTTCAGTGGGGCAGCCATCTTACAAGCTTCCTAATGCGGTGCGTTTTTCTCCTGTGCTGAAATTGTGCGTCTAGGATTAGGAAAATCGTACAGATATTACGCTAATCTCGTGTTGGTACCTCGTATCTGAGCCCCCCCAGTCCAGAGCACATCTTCTGTCAGGAAGTACCCGGATGCTGATCTAGGGAACACATCGTCATCGCTAGTGCTGTTAGTATTACTGCCTGATGAGATCAGGAGGAGGCAGACCGTCGGTTGAATTATAGCTAAGTCTTATGAGAGCTAGAGTTTTAGGTTCTGCTCATCAGTGGTTAGGAGTAGGCGAAAATGAACGAACATGCTTGCCAGTGTGGGATTAGAATCATCGCCTTGTAGAGGCGTTGACACTCAAAGAGAGCATGGCTAGTAGTTATAAATACCAATACGTCACTAGGCTCCGTAAAAAGAGAGGTTCATGACGAAGGTGTTTACTAAACCTGAAAGAGTGATTTGCAAAGTTGATTGGAAAGATCTGAATCGCATCAAAGACAAACTTTGAATCAAGAAGCACATACACTTGTCAATGGACGCACAACCATTTAGGACGAACGATAACAATATGTATACCCCCAAGTTATCGTAATTTGTAAATTTTAAGCACTAACTAAAGCTATAGCTTTATAATTCGGTGGTTCTAATCCCACATTTGCAAGTCTTTTTAATTATCTGCACTTAAAAGCCTGATCTAGTTCTTTATAATTCTAGCATTACCTGAGTCGAATTCATAATTATAAACTTCTCATCGGCGAAATTTGAGGAAAAAGAAAATAGCTCTGTTGACGAATTCCAAGTCAAGTTATTTTGCAGCCAGATCGTGGAAAACAATTTTTTTCTCTATGCTAGCTTAGCATTATTTTATGGTTTCAGAAATATATTTCAAAATAGCGATAGTAACCTGTCAGATGTACTGAATTCGGATACCGGCAAACCTGTGAAAATTTAGTCCTTATAAAATTTATGTATTGATTTTTTTCATTTCCATAAACTATCGTTTCAGATTGCGACATGCTATTTTTATCACATGGAATCTAATTTATAACTTATAATTAAGCCCGAAGGATCCAGGAAACACACGTGGTAAGGTTGAATAAGTATAGCGTTATCGATTGATTTCAGAATTGTTGTGACAAGGTGTGCCTTATTATCACCATCATCACCATACTCATCCTCCTCATCATCGTCATCGCTATCATCACCTTCACCCTCATCCTAATCCTCGTCATCGCTATCATCCTCATCCTCCTCAAACTCCTCATCGTCATCGCTATCATCATCTTCATCCTCATCCTCCTCATCATCGTCATCGCTATCCTCATCCTCATACTCGTCATAGCTACATCATCCTCATCCTCATCATCGCTATCATCATCTTCATCCTCATCCTCCTCATCCTCATCCTCCTCATCGTCATCGTTATCACCATCCTCATCCTCCTCATCGTCATCGCTATCATTATCATCATCCTCGTCATCGCTATCATCATCCTCATCCTCCTCATCATCGTCATCCTCATCCTCTTCATCCTCCTTATATTATCGTCATCGCTATCATAATCATTCTCATCCTCCTTATCATCGTCATCCTCATATTCTTCATCCTCCTTATATTATCGTCATCGCTATCATCCTCATCTTCCTCATCATCTTCACCGCTATCATCATCATCATCATCATTCTCATCCTCCTTATCATCGTCATCGCTATCATCATCACCACCCTCATCCTCGTCATCGCTATCATCATCCTTATCCTCCTCATTACTATCCTCATCCTCCTCATCCTCCTAATCGTCATCGCTATCATCATCATCATCCTCACCATCCTCCTCCTCATCATCATCATCCTCGCCATCCTCCTCCTCATCATCATCCTCACCATCCTCCTCCTCATAATCATCCTAACCATCCTCCTCCTCATCGTCATAGCTATCATAGTCCTCATCCTCCTCATCATCATCGCTATCAACATGATCATCAGCCTCATCCTCCTCATCGTCATCGCTATCATCATCCTCATCCTCCTCATCGTCATCGCTATCATCATCCTCATCCTCCTCATCATTGTCATCGCTATCATCATCCTCACCCTCATCCTCATTCTCGTCATCGCTAACATTATCCTCATCCTCCTCATCCTCATCATCGCAATCATCTTCTTCATCCTCATCCTCCTTATCCTCCTAATCGTCATCATTATCATCATCATCATCCTCGCCATCCTCCTCATCATCATCATCCTCACCATCCTCCTCATCATAATCATCCTAACCATCCTCCTCCTCATCGTCATCGCTATCATCATCCTCATCCTCCTCATCGTATTCGCTATCAACATCATCATCATTTTCATCCTCCACATCATCGCCATCGCTATCATCATCCTCATCATCGTCATCGCTATTATCATCTTCATCCTCATCCTCGTCATCCTTGTCATCGCAATCATCTTCTTCATCCTCATCCTCCTTATCTTCCTCATCGTCATCGCTATCATCCTCCTCATCATCGTCATCGCTATCATCATCATCATCCTCGTCATCCTCGTCATCCCTTTCATCATCCTCATCCTCATCTTCCTCATCGTCATCGCTATCATAATCCTCATACTCCTCATATTGGTCATCGCTATCATCATCCTCATCCCCTTAATCCTCCTCATCGTCATCGCTATCATCATCCTTATCCTCCTCACCATCTTCATCTCTATCATCATTATAATGCTCATCCTCTTTATCATGGTCATCACTATCCTCATCATCACCCTCATCCTCGTCATCGCTATCATCATCCTCATCCTCTTTATCGTCATTTTTATTCTCATCTTCCTCATCCTCCTTATCATCGTCATCCCTATTATCGTCATCATCCTCACCATCCTCCTTATCATCGTCATCCCTATTATCGTCATCATCCTCACCATCCTCCTTATCATCGTCATCCCTATTATCGTCATCATCCTCACAATCCTCCTCCTCCTAATCATACTAACCACCATCCTCCTCACTGTCATAGCTATCATCATCCTCATCCTCCTCATCGTCATCGCTATCAGCATCACATCCTCCACATTTTCCTCCTCATTTTCATCGCTATCATCATCTTCATCCTAATCCTCCTCATCGTCGTAATCACTTTTATCATCCTCTTCCTCATCATCCCCAACCTCGGCATCGCTATAATCATCCTCATCCGCATCCTCGTCATCGCTATCATCCTCTTCCTCATCATCCGCATCCTCGTCATCGCTATCATCATCTTCATCCTCATCCTCATCCTCGTCATCGCTATCATCATCCTCATCCTCCTCATCGTCATCGCTATTATCATCTTCATCGTTTTCCTCTTCGACGCTATTATCATCCTCATCCTCTTCATCGTCATTACTATCCTCATCCTCCTCATCGTCATCGCTATCATCATCCTCCTCCTCATCATCATCATCCTCACCATCCTCCTTCTCATCGTCATCGCTATCATTCTCATCCTCATCCTACTCATCATCGTCATCGCTATCATCATCTTCATCCTCATCCTACTCATCATCGTCATCGCTATCATCATCACCATCATCATCGTCGTCATCGCTTTTATCATCCTCATCCTCCTCAACCTCGTCATTGCTATCATCCTCCTCATCCACCTCCTCGTCAACGGTATCATCATCTTCATTCTCATTCTCGTCATCGCTATCTTCATCCTCATCCTCCTCCTCGTCATCGCTATCTTCATCCTCATCCTCCTCCTCGTCATCGCTATCATCATCTTCATCCTCATCCTCGTCATCGCTATCATCATCCTCATTCTCGTAATCGCTATCTTCATCCTCATCCTCCTCCTCGTCATCGCTATCATCATCTTCATCCTCATCCTCGTCATCGCTATCATCCTCATCCTCCTCCTATTCATCGCTATCTTCATCCTCATCCTCGTCATCGCTATCATCATCTTCATCCTCATTCCCGTCATCGCTATCTTCGTCCTCATCCTCGTCATCGCTATCTTCATCCTCATCATCCTCATCCTCGTCATCGCTATCTTCATCCTCATCCTCGTCATCGCTATCTTCATCCTCATCCTCGTCATCGCTATCATCATCCTCATCCTCGTCATCGCTATCTTCGTCCTCATCCTCGTCATCGCTATCATCATCCTCATCCTCGTCATCGCTATCTTCATCCTCATCCTCCTCCTCGTCATCGCTATCTTCATCCTCATCCTCGTCATCGCTATCTTCATCCTCATCCTCCTCCTCGTCATCGCTATCATCATCTTCATCCTCATCCTCGTCATCGCTATCATCATCCTCATCCTCCTCCTCGTCATCGCTATCATCATCCTCATCCTCGTCATCGCTATCTTCATCCTCATCCTCATCCTCGTCATCGCTATCATCATCCTCATCCTCGTCATCGCTATCATCATCCTCATCCTCCTCCTCGTCATCGCTATCTTCATCCTCATCCTCCTCCTAGTCATCGCTATCATCATCTTCATCCTCATTCTCGTCATCGCTATCATCATCTTCATCCTCATCCTCGTCATCGCTATCATAATCCTCATTCTCGTCATCGCTATCTTCATCCTCATCCTCATCCTCGTCATCGCTATCTTCATCCTCATCCTCATCCTCGTCATCGCTATCTTCATCCTCATCCTCATCCTCGTCATCGCTATCTTCGTCCTCATCCTCGTCATCGCTATCATCATCCTCATCCTCGTCATCGCTATCATCATCCTCATCCTCATTCCCGTCATCGTAATCTTCATCCTCATCCTCCTCCTCGTCATCGCTATCATCATCCTCATCCTCGTCATCGCTATCATCATCCTCATCCTCGTCATCGCTATCATCATCCTCATCCTCGTCATCGCTATCTTCATCCTCATCCTCATCCTCGTCATCGCTATCATCATCCTCATCCTCGTCATCGCTATCATCATCCTCATCCTCCTCCTCGTCATCGCTATCTTCATCTTCATCCTCCTCCTCGTCATCGCTATCTTCATCCTCATCCTCCTCCTCGTCATCGCTATCTTCATCCTCATCCTCGTCATCGCTATCTTCATCTTCATCCTCGTCATCGCTATCTTCATCTTCATCCTCGTCATCGCTATCTTCGTCCTCATCCTCCTCCTCGTCATCGCTATCTTCATCCTCATCCTCATCCTCGTCATCGCTATCTTCATCCTCATCCTCATTCTCGTCATCGCTATCTCCATCCTCATCCTCCTCCTCGTCATCGCTATCTTCATCCTCATCCTCCTCCTCGTCATCGCTATCTTCATCCTCATCCTCCTCCTCCTCGTCATCGCTATCATCATCTTCATCCTCATCCTCGTCATCGCTATCATCATCTTCATCCTCATCCTCGTCATCGCTATCATCCTCATCCTCCTCCTATTCATCGCTATCTTCATCCTCATCCTCGTCATCGCTATCATCATCCTCATCCTCATTCCCGTCATCGTAATCTTCATCCTCATCCTCCTCCTCGTCATCGCTATCTTCATCCTCATTCCCGTCATCGCTATCATCATCTTCATCATCATCCTCCCCATCCTCCTCATGGTCATCACTATCATCATCATGACCCTCATCCTCGTGATCGCTATCATCATCCTCATCCTCCTCATCGTCATTTCTATTCTCATCCTCCTCATCCTCCTCATCGTCATCCCTATTATCGTCATCATCCTCACCATCCTCCTACTCATCATCATCCTCAGAATCCTCCTCATCCTCCTCATCGTCATCGCTATCATCATCCTCATCCTCACCACCCTCCTCATCATCGTCATCCCAATAATCTTCATCATCCTCACCATCTTCCTACTCATCATCATCCTCACAATCCTACTCCTCATAATCATCCTAACCACCCTACTCCTCATCATCATAGCGATCATCATCCTCATTCTCCTCATCGTCATCGCTATCAAATTAAGCATCATCCTCATCCTCATTATCATCGTCATTACTATCATCATCCTCATCCTCATCCTCGTCATCGCTATCATCCTCTTCATTATCGTCATCTCTATCATCATCACCATCCTCATCGTCGTCATCGCTTTTATCATCCTCATCCTCAACCTCGTCATCGCTATCGCTATCTTTATCATCATCCTCCACATCCTCGTCGAAGCTATTATCATCCTCATCCTCTTCATCATCATAACTATCCTCATCCTCCTCATCGTCATCGCTATCATCCTCACCATCCTCCTAATGCTCTTCATTGGTATCATCCTCCTCCTCCTCCTCATCATCCTCCTCCTCCTCATCATCATCATTCTCACCATCCTCCTCATCATCATCATCCTCGACTTCCTCCTCATCATCATCATCCTCGCCATCCTCCTCCTCATCATCATCCTCGACTTCTTCCTTATCATCACATCATCCTCAACATCCTCCTCATCATCATTATGAAACTCACCATCCTACTTCTCATAAACATCCTACCCATCCTTCTCCTCATCGTCATCGTTATCATCATCCTCACCCTTCTCATCGTCATCGCTGTCATTAACATCATCATCCTCATCCTCCTTTTTATCGTCATCGGTATCATCATCATCTCATCCTCTTCCTTATCATCGTCATCGCTATCATCCTCCTCATCCTCACCGTCGTCATCGCTATCATCATCCTCATCCTCATCCTTCTCATCGTCATTACTATCCTCATCCTCCTCACCCTCCTCATCGTCATCGCTATCATCATCTTCATCCCCACCATCCTCCTCATCATCGTCATCTCTATCATATTCATTATCCTCATCCTCCTCATCTTCATCGCTATCATCATCTTCATCCTCATCCTTCTAAACCTCCTCATCGTCATCGCTATCATTATCTTCATCTTCATCCTCCTCATCATTATCATCCTCGCCATCCTCCTCCTCCTCCTCATCCTCACCATCCCCCTCGTCATAAACATCCTACCCATCCTCCTCCTCCTCATCACTATCACCATCCTCACCTTTCTCATCGTCATCGCTATCGTCATCATAATCCTCATCTTTCTTCTCATCGTCATCGCTATCATCATCCTCATCCTCTTCCTAATCGTGATGCGAGCATCATCATACTCCTCATCCTCCTCATCGTCATCGCTATCATCATCACCATCCTCACAATCCTCCTTATCATCGTCATCCCTATTATCGTCATCATCCTCACCATCTTCCTACTCATCATCATCCTCACAATCCTACTCCTCATAATCATCCTAACCACCCTACTCCTCATCATCATAGCTATCATCATCCTTATTCTCCTCATCGTCATCGCTATCAATTTAAGCATCATCCTCATCCTCATTATCATCGTCATTGCTATCATCATCCTCATCCTCATCCTCGTCATCGCTATCATCCTCTGCATAATCGTCATCTCTATCATCATCACCATCCTCATCGTCGTCATCGCATTACTCATCCTCATCCTCAACCTCGTCATCGCTATCGCTATCTTTATCATCATCCTCCACATCCTCGTCGAAGCTATTATCATCCTCATCCTCTTCATAATCATAACTATCCTCATCCTCCTCATCGTCATCGCTATCATCCTCACCATCCTCCTAATGCTCTTCATTGGTATCATCCTCCTCCTCCTCATCATCATCATCATCCTCACCATCCTCCTCCTCCTCATCATCATCATCCTCGCCATCCTCCTCCTCATCATCATCCTTGACTTCCTCCTCATCATCACATGATCCTCAACATCCTCCTCATCATCATTATTATACTCACCATCCTCCTTCTCATAAACATCCTACCCATCCTCCTCCTCATCGTCATCGTTATCATCATCCTCACCCTTCTCATCGTCATCGCTGTCATTAACATCATCATCCTCATCTTCCTTTTTATCGTCATCGGTATCATCATCATCTCATCCTCTTCCTTATCATCGTCATCGCTATCATCCTCCTCATCCTCACCGTCGTCATCGCTATCATCATCCTCATCCTCATCCTTCTCATCGTCATTACTATCCTCATCCTCCTCACCCTCCTCATCGTCATCGCTATCATCATCTTCATCCCCACCATCCTCCTCATCATCGTCATCTCTATCATATTCATTATCCTCATCCTCCTCATCTTCATCGCTATCATCATCTGAATCCTCATCCTTCTAAACCTCCTCATCGTCATCGCTATCATTATCTTCATCTTCATCCTCCTCATCATTATCATCCTCGCCATCCTCCTCCTCATCATCATCCTCACCATCCCCCTCGTCATAAACATCCTACCCATCCTCCTCCTCATCATCACTATCACCATCCTCACCTTTCTCATCGTCATCGCTATCGTCATCATCATCTTCATCTTTCTTCTCATCGTCATCGCTATCATCATCCTCATCCTCTTCCTTATCGTGATCGCGATCATCATGATCCTCCTCATCCTCCTCATCGTCATCGCTATCATCATCTTCATCCTCCTCATCCTCAAAATCCTCGTCCTCACCATTTTCGTCATCATCGCTATCAGCATCTTCATCCTCATCTTCCTCATCGTCATCGCTATCATCATCTTCATCCTCATCCTCCTTATCATCCTTATCCTCACCATTCTCCTCATCATCGTCATCGCTATTATCATCTTCTTCCTCACCTTTCTCCTCATCATCGTCATCGCTATCATAATCTTCATCTTCACTATCCTCCTCATCATCGTCATCGCTATCATCATCTTCTTCCTCACTATCCTCCTCATCATCGTCATCGCTATCATCATCTTCTTCCTCACCCTTCTCCTCATTATCGTCATCGCTATCATCATCTTCTTCCTCACTATCATCCTCATCATCGTCATTGCTATCATCATCTTCTTCCTCACTATCCTCCTCATCATCGTCATCGCTATCATCATCTTCTTCCTCACTATCATCCTCATCATCGTCATTGCTATCATCATCTTCTTCCTCACTATCATCCTCATCATCGTCATTGCTATCATCATCTTCTTCCTCACTATCCTCCTCATCATCGTCATCGCTATCATCATCTTCTTCCTCACTATCCTCATCATCATCGTCATTGCTATCATCATCTTCTTCCTCACTATCCTCCTCATCATCGTCATTGCTATCATCATCTTCTTCCTCACTATCCTCCTCATCATCGTCATTGCTATCATCATCTTCTTCCTCACTATCCTCCTCATCATCGTCATTGCTATCATCATCTTCTTCCTCACTATCCTCCTCATCATCGTCATTGCTATCATCATCTTCTTCCTCACTATCCTCCTCATCATCGTCATCGCTATCATCATCTTCTTCCTCACTATCATCCTTATCATCGTCATTGCTATCATCATCTTCTTCCTCACTATCATCCTCATCATCGTCATCGCTATCATAATCTTCATCCTCACTATCCTCCTCATCATCGTCATCGCTATCATCATCTTCTTCCTCACTATCATCCTCATCATCGTCATTGCTATCATCATCTTCTTCCTCACTATCATCCTCATCATCGTCATTGCTATCATCATCTTCTTCCTCACTATCATCCTCATCCTCGTCATCGCTATCATCATCTTCTTCCTCACTATTCTCCTCATCATCGTCATTGCTATCATCATCTTCTTCCTCACTATCCTCCTCATCATCGTCATCGCTATCATCATCTTCTTCCTCACTATCATCCTCATCATCGTCATCGCAATCATCATCTTCATCTTCACTATCCTCCTCATCCTCGTCATCGCTATCATCATCTTCTTCCTCACCATTCTCCTCATCATCGTCATCGCTATTATCATCTTCTTCCTCACCTTTCTCCTCATCATCGTCATCGCTATCATAATCTTCATCTTCACTATCCTCCTCATCATCGTCATCGCTATCATCATCTTCTTCCTCACCATTCTCCTCATTATCGTCATCGCTATCATCATCTTCTTCCTCACTATCCTCCTCATCATCGTCATCGAAATCAACATCACCATCCTTATCATCGTCATCGCTATCATCATCTTCTTCCTCACCTTTCTCCTCATCATCGTCATCGCTATTATCATCTTCTTCCTCACCATTCTCCTCATCATCGTCATCGCTATCATAATCTTCTTCCTCGCCTTTCTCATCATCATCGTCATCGATATTTTCATCTTCTTCCTCACCATTCTCCTTATCATCGTCATCGCTATCATAATCTTCTTCCTCACCCTTATCCTCATTATCGTCATCGCTATCATCATCTTCTTCCTCACTATCCTCCTCATCATCGTCATCGCTATCATCATCTTCTTCCTCACCATTCTCCTCATCATCGTCATCGCTATCATAATCTTCATCCTCACTATCCTCCTCATCATCGTCATCGCTATCATCATCTTCTTCCTCACCATTCTCATCATCATCGTCATCGAAATCATCATCTTCTTCCTCACTATCCTCCTCATCATCGTCATCGCTATCATCATCTTCATCTTCAATTTCATCCTCATCATCGTCATCGCTATCATCATCTTCTTCCTCACCATCCTCCTCATCATCGTCATCGCTATCATCATCTTCTTCCTCACCCTTCTCCTCATTATCGTCATCGCTATCATCATCTTCTTCCTCACTATCCTCCTCATCATCGTCATTGCTATCATCATCTTCTTCCAAACCATTCTCATCATCATCGTCATCGCTATCATAATCTTCATCCTCACTATCCTCCTCATCATCGTCATTGCTATCATCATCTTCTTCCTCACCATTCTCATCATCATCGTCATCGAAATCATCATCTTCTTCCTCACCATTCTCCTCATCATCGTCATCGAAATCAACATCTTCATCCTCATCCTCGTCATCGCTATCATCATCTTCTTCCTCACCATTCTCCTCATCATCGTCATCGCTATTATCATCTTCTTCCTCACCTTTCTCCTCATCATCGTCATCGCTATCATCATCTTCATCCTCACTATCCTCCTCATCATCGTCATCGAAATCATCATCTTCTTCCTCACTATCCTCCTCATCATCGTCATTGCTATCATCATCTTCTTCCTCAACATTCTCATCATCATCGTCATCGCTATCATCATCTTCTTCCTCACTATCCTCCTCATCATCGTCATTGCTATCATCATCTTCTTCCTCACCATTCTCCTCATCATCGTCATCGCTATCATAATCTTCATCCTCACTATCCTCCTCATCATCGTCATTGCTATCATCATCTTCTTCCTCACCATTCTCATCATCATCGTCATCGAAATCATCATCTTCTTCCTCACTATCCTCCTCATCCTCGTCATCGCTATCATCATCTTCTTCCTCACCATTCTCCTCATCATCGTCATCGCTATCATCATCTTCTTCCTCACTATCCTCCTCATCATCGTCATTGCTATCATCATCACCATTCTCATCATCATTGTCATCGCTATCATCATCTTCTTCCTCACCATTCTCCTCATCATCGTCATCGCTATTATCATCTTCTTCCTCACCTTTCTCCTCATCATCGTCATCGCTATCATAATCTTCATCTTCACTATCCTCCTCATCATCGTCATCGCTATCATCATCTTCTTCCTCACCCTTCTTATCATCATCGTCATCGAAATCATCATCTTCTTCCTCACTATCCTCCTTATCATCGTCATCGCTATCATCATCTTCTTCCTCACCTTTCTCCTCATCATCGTCATCGCTATCATCATCTTCTTCCTCACTATCCTCCTCATCATCGTCATCGCTATCATCATCTTCTTCCTCACCCTTCTCCTCATTATCGTCATCGCTATCATCATCTTCTTCCTCACTATCCTCCTCATCATCGTCATCGAAATCAACATCACCATCCTCATCATCGCCATCGCTATCATCATCCTCATCCTCATCCTCCTCATCATCGTCATCGAAATCAACATCACCATCCTCATCATAGTCATCGCTATCATCATCCTCATCCTCATCCTCCTCATCATCGTCATCGAAATCAACATCACCATCCTCATCATCGTCATCGCTATCATCATCCTCATCCTCATCCTCCTCATCATCGTCATCGAAATCAACATCACCATCCTCATCATCGCCATCGCTATCATCATCCTCATCCTCATCCTCCTCATCATCGTCATCGAAATCAACATCACCATCCTCATCCTCGACATCCTTATCATCATACTCATCCTCATTCTCCTCATCGTCATCGCTATCATCATCCTCATCCTCCCATCATCGTCATCGCTATCATCATCACCACCCTCATCCTCATCATCGCTATCATCATCCTCATCTTCATCCTCCTCATCGTCATTACTATCCTCATCCTTATCCTCCTCATCCTCATCATCGCTATCATCATCCTCATCCTGCTCATCCTTGTCATCGTCATCGCTATCCTCACCATCCTCCTCATCATCGTCATGGCTATTATCATCCTCATCCTCATCCTCCTCATCGTCATCGCTATCATCATCTTTATCCTAACCATCGTACTCATCATTGTCATCACTATTACATCTTTATCTTCATCCTCCTTATCCTCCTCCTTATAATCATCCTAACCATCCTCCTCCTCATCGTCATCGCCATTATCATCCTCATCCTCATCCTCCTCATCATCATCATCGCTATCATCATCACCATTTTTATCCTCGTTATCGCTATTATCATCCTCATCCTCATCCTCCTGAACCTCTTAATCGCTATCATCATTCTCAGGGGCTCATCCTCTTCATCGTCATTGCTATCATCATCTTCATCCGCATCCTCCTCATCATCTTCATCCGCATCCTCCTCATCATCCTCATCCTCATCCACTTGATTTTCCTCATCGTCATCGGTATCATCATCTTCATCCTCATCCTCCCCATCATCGCCATCGCTATCTTCATCCTCATCCTCATCCTCCTCATCTTCATCCTCCTCATCCTCCTCATTGCTATCATCATCTTTATCCTCATCCTCCTCATCATTGTCATCGCTATCATCATCCTCATCCTCCTCATCTTCATCCTCCTCATCCTCCTCATTGCTATCATCATCTTTATCCTCATCCTCCTCATCATTGTCATCGCTATCATCATCCTCATCCTCATCCTCCTCATCGTCATTACTATCATCCTTCTCATCCTCATCCTCCTCATTGTCATCGCTTTGATAATCTTCATCGTCACCATCCTCCTCATCATCGTCATCGCTATTATCATCATCCTCATCCTCCTCATCGTCATCGCTATTATCCTCCTCATCCTCATCCTCCTCATCGTCATCGCTATTATCCTCCTCATCCTCATCCTCATCATCGTCATCGCTATCATTATCTTCATCTTCATCCTCCTCATCATCGTCATCGCTATCACCATCTTCATCCTCATTCTCCTCATCCTCCTCATTATTATCATCCTCGCCATCCTCCTCATCCTTCTCATCCTCCTCATCGTCATCGCTATCATCATCTTCATCCTCACCATCCTCATCATCATCGTCATCGCTATCATTATCTTCATCTATGCGTGCGTTAAAACCGATTCAATGGTAAAACAAGTTATTACAAAAAAACCCCCCAAAAAAAATAAAATCGAGAGAGAGAGAGAGAGAGAGAGAGAGAGAGAGAGAGAGAGAGAGAGAGAGAGAGAGAGAGAGAGAGAGAGAGAGAGAGAGAGAGAGAGAGAGAGAGAGAGAGAGAGAGAGAGAGAGAGAGAGAGAGAGAGAGAGAGAGAGAGAGAGAGAGAGAGAGAGAGAATCGCAGAAAAAAAAACGATCGGTACAAAACCTACATAGGACTGTTGGAAAAGAAGCAATATTTAACGACACTTCATTAAATCAGGCTTAAAAAAGTCACATGACTCCCATCAATTCTAAATTTGAAATAGCGATTAGATATACAAAAAATTATTATACACCACGCGTTGGATTTTCGAGGGAGGCAATTACATAGAAACATTTAAGATCTTGCAAGTAGCCTAGAGTTATCTCCTTTTTCTAAAGTGATTACCCTCAACCAGAGAGGACAGATACAATGTCTACATCATCTTAACCTCAACTTACGAGACACAAGTTGTGGCAAAAGGAGAACTTATTTAATAACCGAAAGCGAAGTGCGCACAGTAATAGCCTCTCTAGACCAAGTCATCTTTCCTTGACATAGAGCTATGACTTACACTAAGACCCGATAGGTGCTAACTACCATGAAACGTTCATAAACACTTTGATTAGAAGACATCCTATAGAGTCACTTTTGATTCTGTTTAACTTTATCTGTTTTTCAAAAGTTTTGCGATGTTTTATGTAATTTTTTTCTCACCTGAAGTTTTTATTAACGCTAGTGCAGTGTAATGATTTATTTTCGTCATCGCACACGCTGCCACGTGATGTACAAGCAAACACTTGTTGCTGACTCATTCTCTAGGTATGTTTTGGTAAGATTTGCTTCGGGCGTTTCTCTACTCTTTCTGTTCATAATCATCCCTGTAGGTCACAACTTTATGAAACTTTCGATTTAATACGTGTCAAAGGCAAAATATAAGCAAAGAGTATAGCTCTAAAATTGAGAAATAGCCCACCTTGGTGAATGATAGGCCTTCTAGCATGCCGGGCTTGGCACTGAGATCAGGTATCAGTACAGAAACAATGAGCCGCTGGTCGAGCTGTCACTGAGATCAGGTATCAGAACAGAAGCAATGAGCCGCTGGTCGAGCTGTCACTGAGATCAGGTATCAGAAGCAATGTGCCGCTGCTCGAGCTGTCACTGAGATCAGGTATCAGAACAGAAGCAATGTGCCGCTGCTCGAGCTGTCACTGAGATCAGGTATCAGAACAGAAGCAATGTGCCGCTGCTCGAGCTGTCACTGAGATCAGGTATCAGAACAGAAGCTATGTGCCGCTGCTCGAGCTGTCACTGAGATCAGGTATCAGAACAGAAGCTATGTGCCGCTGCTCGAGCTGTCACTGAGATCAGGTATCAGAACAGAAGCAATGTGCCGCTGCTCGAGCTGTCACTGAGATCAGGTATCAGAACAGAAGCAATGAGCCGCTGCTCGAGCTGTCACTGAGATCAGGTATCAGAACAGAAGCTATGAGCCGCTGGTCGAGCTGTCACTGAGATCAGGTATCAGAAGCAATGTGCCGCTGCTGGAGCTGTCACTGAGATCAGGTATCAGAACAGAAGCTATGAGCCGCTGGTCGAGCTGTCACTGAGATCAGGTATCAGAACAGAAGCTATGTGCCGCTGCTCGAGCTGTCACTGAGATCAGGTATCAGAAGCTATGTGCCGCTGCTGGAGCTGTCACTGAGATCAGGTATCAGAACAGAAGCTATGGGCCGCTGGTCGAGCTGTCACTGAGATCAGGTATTAGAACAAAAGCAATGAGCCGCTGCTCGAGCTGTCACTGAGATCAGGTATCAGAAGCAATGTGCCGCTGCTGGAGCTGTCACTGAGATCAGGTATCAGAAGCAATGTGCCGCTGCTGGAGCTGTCACTGAGATCAGGTATCAGAAGCAATGTGCCGCTGCTGGAGCTGTCACTGAGATCAGGTATCAGAAGCAATGTGCCGCTGCTCGAGCTGTCACTGAGATCAGGTATCAGAACAGAAGCTATGAGCCGCTGGTCGAGCTGTCACTGAGATCAGGTATTAGAACAAAAGTAATGAGCCGCTGCTCGAGCTGTCACTGAGATCAGGTTCCAGAACAGAAGCAATGTGCCGCTGCTCGAGCTGTCACTGAGATCAGGTATTAGAACAGAAGCTATGTGCCGCTGCTCGAGCTGTCACTGAGATCAGGTATTAGAACAGAAGCAATGTGCCGCTGGTCGAGCTGTCACTGAGATCAGGTATTAGAACAGAAGCAATGTGCCGCTGGTCGAGCTGTCACTGAGATCAGGTATTAGAACAGAAGCAATGTGCCGCTGCTCGAGCTGTCACTGAGATCAGGTATTAGAACAGAAGCAATGTGCCGCTGCTCGAGCTGTCACTGAGATCAGGTATTAGAACAGAAGCAATGTGCCGCTGCTCGAGCTGTCACTGAGATCAGGTATCAGAACAGAAGCTATGTGCCGCTGCTCGAGCTGTCACTGAGATCAGGTATCAGAACAGAAGCTATGTGCCGCTGCTCGAGCTGTCACTGAGATCAGGTATCAGAAGCAATGTGCCGCTGCTCGAGCTGTCACTGAGATCAGGTATTAGAACAGAAACTATGAGCCGCTGTTCGAGCTGTCACTGAGATCAGGTATCAGAACAGAAGCTATTAGCCGCTGCTCGAGCTGTCACTGAGATCAGGTATCAGAACAGAAGCTATGAGCCGCTGGTCGAGCTGTCACTGAGATCAGGTATTAGAACAAAATCAATGAGCCGCTGCTCGAGCTGTCACTGAGATCAGGTATCAGAAGCAATGTGCCGCTGCTGGAGCTGTCACTGAGATCAGGTATCAGAAGCAATGTGCCGCTGCTCGAGCTGTCACTGAGATCAGGTATCAGAAGCAATGTGCCGCTGCTCGAGCTGTCACTGAGATCAGGTATCAGAAGCAATGTGCCTTTGGTCGAGCTGTCACTGAGATCAGGTAATAGAAGCAATGTGCCGCTGCTGGAGCTGTCACTGAGATCAGGTATCAGAACAGAAGCTATGAGCCGCTGGTCGAGCTGTCACTGAGATCAAAGGTATCAGAACAGAAGCTATGAGCCGCTGGTCGAGCTGTCACTGAGATCAGGTATCAGAAGCAATGTGCCGCTGGTCGAGCTGTCACTGAGATCAGGTATCAGAACAGAAGCAATGTGCCGCTGCTCGAGCTGTCACTGAGATCAGGTATCAGAACAGAAGCTATGTGCCGCTGCTCGAGCTGTCACTGAGACCAGGTATCAGAAGCAATGTGCCGCTGCTCGAGCTGTCACTGAGATCAGGTATCAGAACAGAAGCAATGTGCCGCTGCTCGAGCTGTCACTGAGATCAGGTATTAGAACAGAAGCTATGTGCCGCTGCTCGAGCTGTCACTGAGATCAGGTATCAGAACAGAAGCTATGTACCGCTGCTCGAGCTGTCACTGACATCAGGTATCAGAACAGAAGCAATGAGCCGCTGCTCGAGCTGTCACTGAGATCAGGTAACAGAAGCAATGTGCCGCTGGTCGAGCTGTCACTGAGATCAGGTATCAGAACAGAAGCTATGTGCCGCTGCTCGAGCTGTCACTGAGATCAGGTATCAGAACAGAAGCTATGTGCCGCTGCTCGAGCTGTCACTGAGATCAGGTATCAGAACAGAAGCTATGTGCCGCTGCTCGAGCTGTCACTGAGATCAGGTATCAGAACAGAAGCTTTGTGCCGCTGGTCGAGCTGTCACTATCCCGGCGCGCGGAATATAAATCAGTCGCTCGGTGCTCGGAAAGGCCAGTTTATATTTTAACCTCTGACCTTTAGATTCTATAGTATTTGCCTGTTAATTTTTTAAATTATACATGTTGTTTATTTATTGATTTTAGTGTTTTTTTTTGTTTTATTATATTTCTCTACAAAATGACCTCTTTTTAGCGATAAAAAACAAGTGGGGCACGGCCCACCCTGCCCATTAGCACGAGCCGCCCTTGATCATGATCCATCTTTTCAACCGGTTGAAGGAATGAATATTACCTTCCTGCCGGTATGCCCGACTGGTCAAAAGAAATCTATGATCACTTCGTGGATGGGCCCCTCAACTCTCTTCCCTTCTTTGTGGATGGCCCATCAACTCTCTTCCCTTCTTTGTGGATGGGCCTATCAACACTCTTCCCTTCTTTGTGGATGGGCCCACCAACACTCTTCCCTTCTTTGTGGATGGGCCCCTCAACTCTCTTCCCTTCTTTGTGGATGGGCCCATCAACTCTCTTCCCTTCTTTGTGGATGGGCCCATCAACTCTCTTCCCTTCTTTGTGGATGGGCCCATCAACTCTCTTCCCTTCTTTGTGGATGGGCCCATCAACTCTCTTCCCTTCTTTGTGGATGGGCCCATCAACTCTCTTCCCTTCTTTGTGGATGGGCCCCTCAACTCTCTTCCCTTCTTTGTGGATGGGCCATCAACTCTCTTCCCTTCTTTGTGGATGGGCCCATCAACTCTCTTCCCTTCTTTGTGGATGGGCCCATCAACTCTCTTCCCTTCTTTGTGGATGGGCCCATCAACTCTCTTCCCTTCTTTGTGGATGGGCCCCTCAACTCTCTTCCCTTCTTTGTGGATGGGCCCATCAACTCTCTTCTCTTCTTTGTGGATGGGCCTATCAACACTCTTCCCTTCTTTGTGGATGGGCCCACCAACACTCTTCCCTTCTTTGTGGATGGGCCCCTCAACTCTCTTCCCTTCTTTGTGGATGGGCCATCAACTCTCTTCCCTTCTTTGTGGATGGGCCATCAACTCTCTTCCCTTCTTTGTGGATGGGCCATCAACTCTCTTCCCTTCTTTGTGGATGGGCCATCAACTCTCTTCCCTTCTTTGTGGATGGGCCCATCAACTCTCTTCCCTTCTTTGTGGATGGGCCCATCAACTCTCTTCCCTTCTTTGTGGATGGGCCCACCAACTCTCTTCCCTTCTTTGTGGATGGGCCCATCAACACTCTTCCCTTCAGTCCCATCTTCGCTTCCGAGTACTTGATCCAATACTGTTCCAGTTTCCCTTAATCCCCCCCCCTCCCCCTCCCCTATATATTTTATTGTCTGTTCACCTAAATAATCATTCTTATTTACTCTCAGCAAACATTCTAAACCGGCTCATGTCTTCTTTCCCCGTCCTCTGACTTCGCTCTCTGCGTGTTTTCTTGTCAATCCTCACGCTCAACTGGAGTTCTCTCCTTACCTCTTGACGACAGCACCTCTCCACACCTTCCACACCCCCTCCCGGTTAGAATTTCATCCTCATATCTTTCTTTAACCCTATGCCCCGAACCCTTGCATCTTTTTAGGTGAGTCACCTAAAATCATGTTACTAGATTGCTTTATAAAAAGTGTTGTTATTGTTACAAGTTCTCTAAGATATATGTTTCTGTATTTATTCAACTAAATAAGTGAATTACAAAATATGCAATTTTGAATTAGAAGATAATAAATGTTTAAGATTGATCAATTTGCATTATTATTATCAACGGTTAAATGAAAAAAAAAATATACGCCATATTTGTCACCACTTGAACATGGATTTCAAATCAATTCAAATTACTCTAAGTACGAGCTAACTTCCTCCTTATGTTTTACACCCCCTCCCCCCCTCCCATCCATGTCTAAGTCAATGTCTTTAACTGTTTGTCTGCATCAAGAAGTAGCAGTGAAGTAGTAGAAGTAGAAGTAGTAGCAGCAGCAGCAATAGTAATTATGTTGTACTCATTTTTTCTATGCCTGTTGTCTCGATGCTATTTCCTTTAATCGCTATTTTAACTTATCCTTCATAGAATTAAGATAGAATTAAGCACTAAATTCACCCTTTTTGTCATTAATCATAAAGAATATTTAATAATTTTCGTTAACCGCAGCTTATATATATAAATATATATATATATATATATATAAATATATATATATATATATCTATATATCTATATATACATATATACACAGAGAGATAGATAGATAGATAGATAGATAGATAGATAGATAGATAGATAGATAGATAGATAGAGAGAGAGAAGAGAGAGAGAGAGAGAGAGAAGAGAGAGAGAGAGAGAGAGAGAGAGAGAGAGAGAGAGAGAGAGAGAGAGAGAGAGAGACAGACAGACAGACAGACAGACAGACAGACAGACAGACAGAGAAAGAGAGAGAGAGATTACACTTTTTTTTCTTCCCATAAGAGGATTTATTCACTCTTTATTTCTGTTTTTCTCATTTTAAGATAGAAGAGGAATACTGTAGACTGTCATCACCACCGTCATCATCAGCATCGCCATTCGCTTGCCTATTCACCATTGAGGTGAGCGTCATGTATAGAATTCCATTATGTGTGACCCATTAGGCCAAATCTAGTATCATATGTTCTCTCCCACCCACCCCCCTTCTTTACCCGTCTCTTATCCCCTGGTTTTTTTTTTTTTTCTAATCTACCATAGTCACATACAGCAGTTTTTAAAGTTTTAACAACTCATTCTCTCTCTCTCTCTCTCTCTCTCTCTCTCTCTCTCTCTCTCTCTCTCTCTCTCTCTCTCTCCTCTCTCTCTCTCTCTCGCTCTGTCTCTCTGCTCTCTCCCTCTCTCTATCTCTCCCTTATCATTCTGAGGCTCTCCTCGTATCTTACCATTTAGATAGGTATTTAGACTATATGTGTCATTCTGTGGAGGTTTCACATTTATTGTGGTATCAGGGTGCCGCCCACTGCATAAAAAATAGATCAGCCAATTGAATTTGATCCTAGCTTGGTTGAGATGGTCCTGTCGTTGCTCGTCCCGCTACTGATAAACCGGTCTATATCGGTCTGAGATAACTGGTTCGTCTCCATCAGAGCTTCGCCTCTGATATCACCATAGGCCGTGACTCGCTCTCTCATTGGTCTCACGCTCTGCAGCGGCCGGCTGCTCCATATATGGTATTATGTATAAGCTTATGGACGATTTTGACCAAAAAAGGACATTGTTTACGCCCATTTCTTAGAAGCAAGTCATCAACATTGTTGGGCATCCTATATAAAACGCCTACATGTCTCCTGCAACTGCCTGTCCACAATAAAACGAGTGAAGTCAATCCGATACTCACAGAATCAATTTCAGTCTAACTTTTCTCTCTAAATACTCGTGAAACCAACTCTCAACATGTGTGACGAGGATGTTGCTGCCCTGGTTGTGGACAATGGGTCCGGTATGTGCAAAGCTGGCTTTGCTGGAGATGACGCGCCCAGGGCCGTTTTCCCCTCCATCGTTGGAAGACCCCGTCATCAGGTCAGTACTGGTGTTCTGTCTTCCTACATACATCTCTTAAGATCATGAAGACCCCAGAAAAAGTGGATGAATAGCTTAACTTTTGTTCAGGCAGGAATGTTGAAAGCCTGTTTTGCAAATCGTAAACGGTCTCCACTAAAACTATCTGATGATTAAGTCTATTGAAGCCATGAAAAATTCATTAACAATGCCGCCCCCATTACTAAAAATATGTTTTAACTCGAATCTAAGATTTGTCATTTCGCCGAGAAAGAAGTTATTATCCCTTTGTTTCTTCCCGTGGAAAAAAGTAATATGAGGATCTTTACGAAGTATATTTATCTAAAGACGTGTTGATTTCAACAATGTAACTATGGATGTGACATTGGGGATAACCCTACCCGAACACCGGTCTGAAAGGCTTAGAGCGAAGCTGTAAATGACTTAAAGATTTAGTCACGCAACCGAAACTAAACTATTAAAAAAAAAAAAAAACAAACAAAGAGGAATTGCAAAGTTGGGTTGGTCGAACAGACACAAAACAATAACTCCAGGCGCCCTGCGATAGATGTTATTGTCGTAGGTCCATTACTGACGTTTTTATAACTAGAACAGACGTTTTCCTGCAAATATAAACCTCCGCCAAGCGCTCATCCGACTTCTCAACCCATACTCATTTCCATCGCACACTGACATTGTGTAAATGACAAGAGTTTCTGGTGTAATATGAGCACCTATGTTAAGGTTACACAAAGAACATTCCAGAAGGAAAGCAGGACATTTACGAAATCAAAATTACCAAAAGATGTACGTTACCTCTAACAATCCTAAAAAAAGTCATTACTTCAATTGTGATAATATGAACCATGTCCTCCGATTTAAAAACAATGATTGTAAAGAGACAAACAAACAACCAAAACACCAATTATTCTTTTGAAAGGCCTAGATATAGGCCTTCTTTTGAGCTTATTGCAAGAAATTTATACACAAAGGCCTAGTGAGTGATGTTGACGGCCACTACTTGAATGCTTACCAACTGCTAAAAGTGAGAGTTACTATTATATGTTTTTCTCTGATGTGGGGAGAGCATGTAGCTTGAATGGTGAATATTGAAAAAGTCGACTCCAGCAGAAAGTAGCGTCATAGACTCCTCTCGTCTCAGTCAAGGCAGCAGGGGGGGAAAAAAAAAATATATATATATATATATATATAACTACTAGTGAGAGAGTAGAGAGAGCATATTTAAGCGACTGAACCAACCATCCAGCCTCCACACCGTG
The DNA here is from genome assembly GCA_033675545.1 of Elysia crispata. Taxonomy (NCBI): domain Eukaryota; kingdom Metazoa; phylum Mollusca; class Gastropoda; family Plakobranchidae; genus Elysia; species Elysia crispata. The sequence goes on along the minus strand of JAWDGP010001179.1, from coordinate 19,247 downwards.
AGCCAGCATGAGAACTCACAGCGCATGGAGCGTTATCCTCGCCGCAACCATAATGGCACCATGCCCCACCCTCCCCCTCTTGATATAGGACCCCTCCCCATGTACCGTCCTCTCCGCAGCTCGAGACTGTTCACTGATAGACCCGTCACGCATTGGACACTCATGCACCAACACACATAGCTCCAAGCTGTTATCACCAAGTTCCTGATAAGACTCCGGTATCAAATGACCTACGACAAAATGTTAATTTTCTAGTTTATCTATGTTACCTTTTATCAATGACTAGTGGAAGAAGAAAGGGAAGAAAGCTAGACATATCAAATCGCCCATGTCTAAAGGTTGTTGACTCAGCGCAACTATTTTGCGAGAAATTTCTTTACAGCTATTTCAAGTGAAGATGACCACCAAATTAATTATGAGTTGTAGACATTACAAAGAAATATTCCATTCTACTAGGTTGCCAATTCTACAATTATTACAACGCTTTTACTACGACCATCGTTATAACCATCCTCCTCATTATGACCATTATCACCAGCGCGAGGAGCTGCAGGAGTAACAGAAAAACGACGTAGAGCGCTCAGGTTTGAGATCCGAGCAAGCTGTAGACAGGCTCGAACCGAGCAACCGCCAAGCACAGCTCTACCGCTCGCCTCATTTAAAAAACAGAGAAGGAAAAAAAAAGAGACAGAAGAATTAAGCGCGCGCACACACGCACACACGCACACACACACACATACTTGTTATGAAGCGCTGACGTCTCGCGTTACCACAGACTAACAAACTGATAGACTTAGCTCAAGTCTTTGGTATGCCATGCCCCCCTCTGACAAACTGATAGGGTTGTTTCACGACATTCAATCTATGTCGTCACATTCAATAGTTGTTGCAGGCATAGCTATTATATGTCCATCAAAATCAACCTTTCCAGTCTAAAAACAACTCGACTCCGTATCCAGATGCAGGCAGTGTAAACCGGTACAGGATGAGGAAATCGTGACCATAGACCAGCACCCACCAGATATCTCAGTCAGCTGACACGGGGCGCGGTATCTGAACTCTATTCGCAGTTTCTGAAGTTCAAAGTCTAACAAAATTTGCTCAATCTGCCTCCATAAGGTCTCCTGAGGAGAAATAAAGAGCGTTGAAGTTAGCAGTTAGCTGAGCGCAACTTATCGTGAATGAAAGATTTGTTATCATCAAACTGGTTGGCTGTCATCTCACTCGAAACATTTGAAGATTTCCACTCGAGATAATGATAACCCTCCACTCTATGATAACCTATGATCACGATGGCAGATAAAGTAAAGACGACCTTAAACCAAATTGATTACTATGGGAGCATCACGGATAGCAAATAACTATACGATAGTTTTCCGAATTCGGTTGAAAGTAATGAGACTGTAAAAATTATTATTTTAATCTGACTTAACAAACATATGCACACGTATAGAATAACAGAGCACTTCTATGACAGCAGCCGATATATGGGCGCGAGATTAAACCAGTGATTGAGATTATTACTATCATCATCATCATCATCATCATCATCATCATTATTATTATTATTATTATTATTATTATTATTATTATTATTATTATTATTATTATTATTAGTAGTAGTAGTAGTAGTAGTAGTAGTAGTAGTAGTAGTAGTAGTAGTAGTAGTTGTAGTAGTAGTTGTACTTGTAATGGTGGTAGCAGTAGTAGTAGTAGTAGTAGTAGTAGTAGTAGTAGTAGTAGTAGTAGTAGCAGCAGCAGTAGTAATAGTTGTAGTGGTAATGGTTTTGGTGATGTAGTAGTAGTAGTAGTAGTAGTAGTAGTAGTAGTAGTAGTAGTAGTAGTAGTAGTAGTAGTAGTAGCATTAGTAATAGTTGTAGTGGTAATGGTTTTGGTGATGTAGTAGTAGTAGTAGTAGTAGTAGTAGTAGTAGTAGTAGTAGTAGTAGTAGTAGTAGTAGTAGTAGTAGTAGTAGTAGTAGTAGTAGTAGTAGTAGTAGTAGTAGTAGTAGTAGTAGTAGTAGCATTAGTAATAGTTGTAGTGGTAATGGTTTTGGTGATGTAGTAGTAGTAGTAGTAGTAGTAGTAGTAGTAGTAGTAGTAGTAGTAGTAGTAGTAGTAGTAGTAGTAGTAGTAGTTGTAGTAATTGTAGTGACAACAGGGGGGTGAGGAGAAAAAGGAGGAGAAAGAGAATGAAAAGAGAAAATAAAGCGCTTGAATAGCAGTAGAAGGAAATTATAACTACAGAAAAGGAAGAACAAAAATTAATAGAGGGAAAAGTACTGGGTAAACATGTAAGAAGTGACACCTTCGGCAAGATGTTTATTTTTCCCCTGTCCAAGCAGCTCCTGAAACAATCGTTACTGTGTAGTCTGCTCCAGAGAGCACCTGCACAAACACCAGAAGAGGTTTTTGTTTTTGGAGGGAGAGTTGTCGCTCTCGTGACTTCCTAAAATGTTTGTCATCATTAGTGTAAGGGCACTGCGCCACGCCCCCCTTTGGTGTTAGTGTTCTGTCCTCTCCTTGCATGCACTTCTCTTCACATCTTATCCAAAAAGTTCGGTTATGTATCAAAAAGATATTTAATAAATGCCCAAAATCTTAACAATTATAACATCATAGTCCATGATAGGTTTTTTTTTTTTTTTAGTTCTGATCAATTTATTTATTAAAATATGGTCAACAATTCGAAGTAAGGAAAAGAAAATGATTTTGCATATATATATATGTATATAAACATGATACAAAGCTATGACCTTCGCTAGGTAGGCCTCGTTCTCACTGATAGTAGAACTATGGGATCTGCAGCAGGAGTTCAAGAGGGAAAGATAAAAAAAAAGGCATTGTCATCAAAAATGAGTGCTTGTAAGCAGCTAGCCCACGATTCTCATTAAAAGACAGAAAAAAAAAAAAAGATATGGGAGTGGGAGAGCACTAGAAACAGAAGAGGCGTTATCGGGAGAATTGGGGGCGTATCCATCTATTTTAAGCCGTCCTGGAATGTCTTAGATATCATGCATAGACCGGAAGACTTGTGAGACGGAAATATTTAACATATACTTATTAGAACCTAGGATTCATTGGTTACTTGACTTAGACGATGTTACAAGCGGCTCTTAGCGTATCCCACAGTTACTGTAGGCCATGATTCTCTCGATGGCACTTTGCGAATATGAGTGGCAGGATGCGGGCTCAGAGTTCTTATATATTCTCTGTCTGTCTGTCTGTCTGTCTGACTGTCTGTTTGTCTGTCTGTCTGTCTGTCTGTATCTGTCTCTGTCTCTGTCTCTCTTTCTGTCTGCCTGTCTATCTGTCTCTCTCCCTTTCTCTCTGTCTGTCTGTCTCTCTCTCTCTCAAGCCAGCATGAAAGTCACTGTTCCTGAAGCATCTATTTTTGTAGATGTGAATAGCTCAGTGGATAAGTGCCTGGTCTTGTCTCAGCAAGGCGATGGGTGCCGCATCGAGGTGCAGGTTCGATCCCTGTTCATTCTATCTTTTCTCATGTTTTCACGTCTTTCGTCTTATTTATCGGTCTCGAGCTAGATCTAGGTTTGTGGTTGATTCTTCTATACTTCTCTCTCTCTCTCTCTCTCTCTCTCTCTCTCTCTCTCTCTCTCTCTCTCTCTCTCTCTCTCTCTCTCTCTTTTCTCTACCCCCACACCTCTACCCCCCGTGCGTCTTGCACCTGCGAAGTATAGTGATCTCATGTAACAACATAAAAAAAAAACAACCCAAAATAACAAGACTTGTGAAAGCAAACCTGATTAAAAAAGAATTCGACGATCTTTGAAAGCTTTGGTTGATTTCCTTCCTTTTAATTCGAACAGAGACAAATCATCTTAAACTCTTCCTAATCGCCGTAAGGAAGAAAATGCCATCAGTGGACATGTCTATCTAGGGTCTCAGATTTTCTCTTCATTTCTTTCTGACAAACTTGATGTACAAAACAAAACGGTTGATGGAGAAACTGTGGACCAAATGAATCTAATTAAATACACATAAGTTAGAAATTAAAAATCTTAGGCCCAAATTATAAGCATAGAACTAAGCTCACTGAAAATAAAAAAGGGAAACACAAAATATCAAGCTAACCTATTGTGTTTTTTTGCAGTAGCGTCGATAGGTAAGAAATGAAGAGCCAAGCCTTCTGCGAGGGCTCCACTTATAAGTTAAGTTATATCATTAGGCAGATAATATTTAGTCCCTCATCTTTTCCACTTCGGACTGATTTACAATAAGGGTTTTTGATGTAATAGAAAACATATTTACTCTCCCGCCCCAATTCAAACGAGCAAAACAAACCAACTAATGAACCAATCGATCTAACAGGGCGTGATGGTTGGTATGGGCCAGAAGGACAGCTATGTCGGTGACGAGGCCCAGTCCAAGAGAGGTATCCTCACCCTCAAGTACCCCATCGAGCACGGCATCGTCACTAACTGGGATGACATGGAGAAGATCTGGCATCACACCTTCTACAATGAGCTGCGTGTGGCCCCAGAGGAGCACCCAGTCTTGCTCACAGAGGCTCCCCTCAACCCCAAGGCCAACAGGTGAGTATGCGGACCACACCTACAGAATCGTATCAAATAACGCCTGGAAATAATAATAATAATAATTAAAAAAACAGTTGATGAATCATCATCATTTTTTTCTACATATTATGTCTATTCTTAAAATCTAACCCCTCCCCTTCCCCCACAAAAAGTGGGATGGTACAACACCCCCCCCCCCCCCCTCCCCAGTGAAAGTGATGAAAAAAAGTCTGTCGTCATAGACCTTTAAGAAGATAATTGATATTTCAAAATGCCAGTTTCTAGAAACAAAAGATATCAAGTATTAAACTTCTTAACTATAATTATATATATATATATATATATATATATATATATATATATATATATATATATATAATTATATATATATATATTTAAAAAAAAAAAAAGTAAATTTCAACTAAATCTCTCTGGATCCTCTGTTGTGTGTGTGTGTATGTTTACAGAGAGAAGATGACCCAGATCATGTTTGAAACTTTCAACTGTCCAGCTATGTACGTCTCCATCCAGGCCGTGCTGTCTCTGTATGCCTCTGGTCGTACCACAGGTAAAAAATAGATACATGTTCCGATTTCCTTCAGTCTCCTTCCCTCCCCCCCCCCCCTCTCTCTCTCTCTCTCTCTCTCTCTCTCTCTCTCTCTCTCTCTCTCTCCCTCTCGCTATGCCTCTGTTTCATTCGCTGTCCACCCAAACCCCTTCGATACTCAGTTATCTCAATTACCCATCTATTTACTCACTGATGTAATTATCGACATATCTAACTATTTTATCGACTTTCTTGATTAACATTACTTTATTCAAGTTTTTCTTGGGAATATTTTGGAAGATCAAACGAGAGTTGTAAAGAATATTCTGAACATTGGCAGAAATCAGTGAGAGAAATTGACGGATTATATTATTTTAAGAAGAAACACATGAAAGTGTTAAAGTAAAAATGAATTTATCAAAAGAAATAGACAAGAGTGAAAGAAAGAGAGAGAGAGAGAGAGAGAGAGAGAGAGAGAGAGAGAGAGAGAGAGAGAGAGAGAGAGAGAGAGAGAGAGAGAGAGAGTCATAGGTCTGACTTTAGACAAAGACAGGCGTCATTAATGTTGGAGAACTGACCAAGTAACGGTCTGGTAGTGTCGATTCCCTACAGTATTTGCGTCTCTTGACCTCCACCCATTCAGGTATTGTGCTCGATTCTGGTGATGGTGTTTCCCACACTGTTCCCATCTACGAGGGTTACGCTCTTCCCCATGCCATCATGAGATTGGACTTGGCTGGCCGTGATCTCACAGATTACCTCATGAAGATCCTCACAGAGAGGGGCTACTCCTTCACTACCACCGCTGAGAGGGAGATTGTCCGTGACATCAAGGAGAAGCTTTGCTACGTCGCCCTGGACTTCGAGCTGGAGATGCAGACAGCCGCCTCATCTTCCTCCCTGGAGAAGAGCTACGAGCTTCCGGATGGTCAGGTCATCACCATTGGCAACGAGAGGTTCAGATGTCCCGAGGCCCTATTCCAACCCAACTTCCTGGGAATGGAGACCGTGGGTATCCATGAGACCACCTACAACTCCATCATGAAGTGTGACGTGGACATCCGTAAAGATCTGTACGCCAACACTGTCCTGTCCGGAGGAACCACCATGTATCCTGGTATCGCCGACAGGATGCAGAAGGAGATAACCTCTCTTGCCCCTCAAACCATGAAGATCAAGGTGATTGCTCCCCCTGAGCGTAAATACTCTGTCTGGATCGGAGGCTCCATTCTGGCTTCCCTGTCCACCTTCCAACAGATGTGGATCTCCAAACAAGAATACGACGAGTCTGGCCCATCCATCGTGCACAGAAAGTGCTTCTAGACTATTAACATTGTAGGCAATAGAGACTTCTTCTCCGAGTATACCTTCTAAACAGAGTATCGGGTATCAAGACTTGCTCACTGAGGCTGCAGGCTGACACAGGCTGTGATTGAAATTGTTGTGCTGTTGATCACAATACAACCAATGCTCCGGTACCGCAGATATTGTACTATCTGTGATCCAAACAACAATAATAAAAACAACAACAAACAAACATAAAATTTTGCTGTTTTGTTTTCTAAATATAACATATCTTGAAACGAGTGTGTGAATTTGCTTGTGTAATAGAGTGAAAAATTGGCTAATTGCTGTATTAAATGCACAAGTCACTTAATACGAGAATAAAAAAAAAAACATAAGAAAATATTAAACAAAAATCTGTTCCAATTGTCAAGCAGACAAGAAGTAGAGAACTCTATAGTGGTGGGCCTGTCTAAAAGACAAGAGATAGAGAACTCTATAGTGGTGGGCCTGTCTAAAAGACAAGAGATGGAGAACTCTATAGTGGTGGGCCTGTCTAAAAGACAAGAGATAGAGAACTCTATTGTGGTGGGCCTGTCTAAAAGGCAAGAGATAGAGAACTCTATAGTGGTGGGCCTGTCTAAAAGACAAGAGATAGAGAACTCTATAGTGGTGGGCCTGTCTAAAAGACAAGAGATAGAGAACTCTATAGTGGTGGGCCTGTCTAAAAGACAAGAGAAAGAGAACTCTATAGTGGTGGGCCTGTCTAACAGACTAGAGATAGAGAACTCTATAGTGGTGGGCCTGTCTAAAAGACAAGAGATGGAGAACTCTATAGTGTTGGGCCTGTCTAAAAGACAAGAGATAGAGAACTCTATTGTGGTGCGCCTGTCTGACAGACTAGAGGTGAAGAACTCTATTGTGGTGCGCCTGTCTGACAGACTAGAGGTAGAGAACTCTATTGTGGTGCGCCTGTCTGACAGACTAGAGGTGAAGAACTCTATTGTGGTGCGCCTGTCTGACAGACTAGAGGTGAAGAACTCTATAGTGGTGCGCCTGTCTGGCAGACTAGAGGTAGAGAACTCTATAGTGCTGCGCCTGTCTGGCAGACTAGAGGTGAAGAACTCTATAGTGGTGCGCCTGACTGGCAGACTAGAGGTAGAGAACTCTATAGTGCTGCGCCTGTCTGGCAGACTAGAGGTGAAGAACTCTATAGTGGTGCGCCTGTCTGGCAGACTAAAGGTGAAGAACTCTGTAGTGCTGCGCCTGTCTGACAGACTAGAGGTAGAGAACTCTATAGTGCTGCGCCTGTCTAACAGACTAGAGGTGAAGAACTCTGTAGTGCTGCGCCTGTCTAACAGACTAGAGGTGAAGAACTCTGTAGTGCTGCGCCTGTCTAACAGACTAGAGGTGAAGAACTCTGTAGTGCTGCGCCTGTCTAACAGACTAGAGGTGAAGAACTCTGTAGTGCTGCGCCTGTCTAACAGACTAGAGGTAGAGATCTCTTTAGTGGTGCGCCTGTCTGACAGTCTAGAGGTAGAGAACACTGTAGAGGTGCGACATAGAGATAGAGAACTCTATAGTGGTGCGCCTGTCCAACAGACTAGAGGTAGAGAACTCCAAAGTGGTGCGCCTTTCTAACAGACTAGAGGTAGAGAACTCCAAAGTGGTGCGCCTGTCCAACAGACTAGAGGTAAGACAAACTCTGTAGTGGTGAACCTATCTAACAGACTAGATGTAAAAATCTCTATTGTGGTGGGCCTGTCTGACAGACTAGAGGTAGAGAACTCTATAGTGGTGGGTCTGTCTGCCGGACTAGAAGAAGAGAACGCTAGAATTGGATACTTGTTTTCTTAGACTTTCATAGGAGCCATGATCTAATAATTTTTCTTTATCTTTGTTTCAGAATTATTGTTCGATAAACATGGACATACAAAAAGTACTCAGGTCATTAATTCCAGATCTATTTTTGTGACGTTCCTACGGAATCTCGATGTTGTAAACTCTGATTCTGATCAAGTTGGTATCGATTCATTAATTTAATCCCCAAAGAACAGCGTTATTTTTAAAATTACTAATTCTTAACGAAGTTCTGGCTTGTCGAATCAGTGTTATATATAATGTTCTGAAGATATTAGCTCATAAGATCAAAATTATTTTGCATTGAGATTTACATGCTTTAGAGAGTCGCAAGCAGTTGTTGTCAACAAAATCCGATTTGTTTGTAGGGCGCATAATTCCCGAGCTCATATTTATTCAGAATCAAACTCTTGTGTGAAATTCAGAATACTCCAGGTATAAGTTATATACCAACCAAAAAGTTATTTCTATGTGGTTATCATACTTTAGAGGATCAATGTTTATTGGTCAGAATTTTCAAGGATTAGGTGATTTAAACTGTATTTTAGACACAGTTTTAATGTAAGCAAATCTCAGGATGTAAATATTGGCAGATTGTTTTGAAGCTTAAAATATTGATCACGAGAATATTTCTAAAATCAAATTTTATATCAAATGTTTATGCTGTGGTAGTGAAGATGGTAGTTAAACAAATGGTGGTACTTTGGGTTCCGTACTCAGCATCAATATAGATCCGCGTTCAAACTGGACTTTTCCTTGCCTCAAGCTTGGATTGTGTTATTACCAACATAGAACTTCCTGCAGAGCATCAGACTGTTATCTTAAGCTGTACAGTTTCTCAATGAGGATGGAAGATTCAGAGAAGACCAGCTCAAAAGGGAAAAGAAAACAGTTCAGGGAAAGGTTGTCTGTTGAAACAAGGGAAATAACCTCAGTGAGATACTGAAATTACTGAAACACTGTCTTGGTTGTTCTAGGTATCAATGTATTGTTTTGTCCAATATGGCAAGGAGAACCTAAAGATACGAAAATTTGAAATTATAAACCAATATACTGAAATATTTTAGTTGGACAAAGTGTAGGAATACATTCACCTGTTACTTATCTACCTTTAGTTACTTAGCAACTCACATATTGACATCCACAATTTCAAAAATATAAAGCACATTCTAAGTTATGCATATTGATTATAATAATAATAATAATAATAATAATAATAATAATAATAATAATAATAATAATAATAATAATAATAATAATAATAATAATAATAATAATAATAATAATAATAATAATAATAATAATAATAATAATAACAATAACAATAACAATAATAAAGAATAAAGACCAAATCATTAAATACTAAGCCTAAAGGAAAACGAAAAAGAACGAAAATCGAAAAAAAAAGAAAAAAAAGCAAATGAAGAGGGAGCATATAATGCGAGCGAAAAATTTACAAAAAAAAAAGCGAATGATTTAAGTTAGCCGGCTTTAAAAAAAACTTAGGCTGGAGAGAGCCTCATAAAAAGTAACAAAATTAATATATCTGCATCATTTGATTTTATGGGTGTAGTTGTCCATCAACTTAGAAGTGACTTCACGTCTTTTCATATCAAATTAAAAGCCGCTTCAGATGAAGACAACCAACAAAAAACCCCCCAGAAAACCATTTGTAAATGAAAAACAATAAAAGCCAAGGGAAACGAACCCAGCCCCCCCCCCCCACCCCCACATGAGAAGCAAAAGATCTGCTCTGTCGGGCCTTCTGATTAATTTCAACATCTGAACCTCACCTCAGCTCAAAAGCTGTGATAGACTAAGAACCGCCTACTTGCAAGAAAAGGGAAGTAATTATAACATATTTTAGTGATTCTAGATAAATATCTCGGTTAGTTCCCTTGCTTGTTTTAATGATTGAGTAATAACTGCCTTTCAGATGAGGCAATATCGAAAAACTTACGCTTTTATAATATAAAATTGCCAAAGAACTTTTTAAATTGATTGTCCTCCCTTTGTCTGTTGCCGAGAACGAATCTTATGAGCTGGAAACTAATTACATGTATTGTAACGCAGTTACTGCAGACAGCATCAACATCATCCCAGTGCTAGGTAAGTCTCCCAGACATAACCAAGGTCAAGGATAGCCGTGCCCAAGTGAGCGGTGCTCTACACCAACAACCTCTTTCCATGTTTAAGTCATCCAGCCCCGTGAATAGACCGCTCTACTGGGAGGAATTATACCAATCACATACAAGACAAGCGGCGAACTTTATTTTCAATCCTAAATATTAATTTCACTCAAAACTAGGCCGCCCTCTCTCCCCTTTAAAACAATTTGAAAGAACAAATGAAAACCCAATCTGCTTGCAGAGGAAACAAAATATTAGTCTAACGAGAAGAAAAATGAGTTTTAAAACAATAAAAAGAAAAAAAAATCGTTTTCAGTAGGGTATGCAACTTATATTATATTTCTTTTCAGTCATGCGGTTGAGAATTGAATTTCTGTCGCTTCATCAAAACAGATTTCGTGATAAGAACTAAAATCAGATCATAGCATAGCACTGTTCAAGAGAAACCAGTCTCTGCCCCAGATCTCCTTCCAAATGGTTCCTCAAGACACATGAGTTGTAACATAACGTGTCAAGCTTTTCAACTTTCTAAATATGAAAGAGCTAGTGATTTCTCTTTTCCTACCTGCTTACACCCCATATAGAAAGAATACTTAAAAAATAGTGAAATTTAAGAACATGATAGAATCGTTTGATATAAGTTTTATGTGAAACATATCATTCTTTTAAACAACGAGTTTATATTTATGATATAGCTTTTTAAAATTTTGCAAGTTTCCAACTCTAATCACAGCCTACATGATAAAGTGAAACGCCAACGTTGCTCTTTTCATGGCTTATTTCCTCCTGGAGAAGAGGAACAGGGAGAGGAGAAAAATTTGTTCATATAAGGGCTTAAGAAAACTAAGAGGAAGCTCTTTCACCCCTCCCCCCTCCCACCGCTCTCTTTCTCTATTTTCTCTCTCTCTTCTCGTACTCTATCCAAATATCTCGATTTCTTCCCCCCCCCCCCACCCACACAAACACATAACACCCATCAAAGTCCCCCCTCTCCCCTGTTTCCACTTAGTTAGACAAGTGGCCACCTCTCGGCGTTACTTGAGGCAGGCAAACAGTGAGAGGAACAAATTAAACAGAGATTATATTAGCGAACACAAGCCGGCCTTTTAGCCGTGCCACAGACTGCCACAGAGTGACCAAACTGGACTAACGAGCTCTGGCTGGGAGAACGCACCCGTGACGGGGGAAGGGTGAGGAATATTCATATGGAAATAGAGCGTCATATTGCTTCCACTAATGTATCTGGGCTATATTTAGGAACAAGGGTAGATCTGTCTTCAACCAAAAATACGGCTGAGCAAGGAACTTTTCTTCAATAAGTGACGCTAGAATGAGTGAACTTCGCAATAAATCATAAAGGAAAACAAGACTATGAAACATTAAGTGATTCCAATTTCGCTGTCCTAGATTCTATGAGGAATTGATTGGTTTGTAGACTTATAGCTCGTTCAAACTTTCTTCTATCCATAGTGATTTTTAATACACAGTGCATCATATAAATATTAGAGAAGGCTGGCATTAAAAATGATGATAATTATGTAATGAGACATTTTGCATAGACAATAAAGATTACTGGTTTTAAAGCCGAATTGCAATTACAGTAACAACAAGACAGACTTGGAAGTGCTGTACCTTAGAATTTGATAACCACTGACCCTAGAAGCCACGAAACTTTAAAGATAATGTAAGTTTAATTATGATTTGATTAAAAATCGGAAAGTCCCTTCTGTTCATTTCTTTTAGGCAAAGAACACTTGAAAAAGAAAAAAAAATTCGTTCACCACTATTTTAAAAGCACCCATTCGCAAAATGACTTCAATATAATTATTGAGCACATGGATGCAGCTGACCTGCGTAGTAGAATATGGACGAAAATCCACATCGTGTGCATTATCAAAGTTCTAAATGAGGTGATTTCAGACACGCCTTCTCGCTTTTATGCTAGATCGGACAAAAACAAAACGTACTGAGTATTGTTTGGTACTTTTTAGAGCTGCACTTTACTGCTTTTTTAAATTAAACTGTGCTATGCAACTGTACATCTAACTCTACTGCGAAATCAAATTTTATATAACGTCTTTCTCTTTCTCCTCCTCCTCCTCCTCCTCCTACTTCTACTACTACTACTACTACTACTACTACTACTACTACTACTACTACTACTACTACTACTACTACTACTACTACTACTACTACTACTACTACTACTACTACTACTACTGCTGCTGCTGCTGCTGCTGCTGTTATTATCACTACTACTACTACTACTACTACTACTACTACTACTACTACTACTACTACTACTACTACTACTACTACTACTACTACTACTACTACTACTACTACTACTACTACTACTACTACTACTACTACTACTACTACTACTACCACTGCCATTAGAAAAATCTTATTCTTATCAATGGCCGTGAAGTTACTGTTCTGTTCGGGAAGGAGGACATTCATGATATCATTAATAAAAATGAACAGACTTTTAATTGCTCATCTCTAGGATCTCGATTTTATCTTTAGGTTTTTTTTTTTTGCTTTAAAACATGGTCTACACAAGTGATTTCTCCCTCTTATTCGCGCCACATCTAACCTTATTACGTTCGGGATCTGCTTGGCAAAACAAAATCTAAGATCTCTTTGGCGAAATAAATTTCTCTATAGTCGTAATTGAATTTAATTGAATTATCTTTATACTCGGGTCAAAATGTAAATCTTATGAGTCTTGGTGTGTAAGTCTATAATCTGTGAATACGCTTATACTGGTACTTATGTTTTCTTTCCAATCTCTACTGAAGCAGCTGCATGGGTTCGGTTACTTCTGAGGAGATGTGCGAGTGCATGATCGTATTAAACCCTAGTTTGCAGGTTTTGTGGGTATAGGAAATCAGCAAATGCTATTCAAATTAGGCATTTGCTGCGCCTGAACTTGTTCTCTTTATTTTGCATCAAAAGTAACATACCTTTACTTTATGAAACATGAAAAAGACGGGACCAGACACAGTGCTAAGTTAGGCTAGAAAAGGAGAGAGAGAGAATGTGTGTTCATGATTTTCTTGGAGGGTTTTGCTAAGGTTCTGAACGCCTTGCTCCAATGATGCGAAAGGAGGTAACCCACTCTTTCTTAAACCAGATAGTCTGAACCCCAGCTCAGATCTGAGGCTACTCCATGCAAGAGTATAGGCCGGGAGACGGCATTGTACACAGAGCTATACCTATAACTGCGAGTGGACATGTTGCAGTAAAAAACAATAGCAGGGAAAGAATGCATCTCTAATAATAGGGCGGGGCTTGCAGGGCTCAGTCACGAGTCACCTAGTGCACTAATGGGATGTTCCTTACCTGGATGGTTGCTACTAATAGCTGACTCTTTGTTTTTGATTGGTGACGACAGGGTCGCATTTCCAGAGAGAACACTTAATGATCCTCATGAGGATGTTAGATGGTAATTGAGAGGAGGGGGGTGAGAGGGGAGGAGAGAGAGAGAGAGAGAGAGAGAGAGAGAGAGAGAGAGAGAGAGAGAGAGAGAGAGAGAGAGAGAGAGAGAGAGAGAGAGAGAGAGAGAGAGAGAGAGAGAGAGAGAGAGAGAGAGAGAGAGAGAGAGAGAGAGAGAGCCGGATAGAGCAAGTCTGAACCAACCAGATATTACCATCAGAGAACCCCTGGAAGCGGCTTTCGATCGACAAACATTCAAAAAGCAAGTGGTCAAATATTTGCCAGCGACTTGAGCCCATTGTAGCGTCGTCAAGCTGTATAATTGGCTTGTAACTAGGACTAGAGCTAACCTGTCCGGCCAGGCCCTAGACCCCTCTCCCGTCCCGCCCCCAATGGGGGTGAAGTGGAGAAAGTTATCATTCTTCCCCTGTTACATCCGGCCTGAAGCAATTCGTGGCTGGCCAAAAGTGAAAAAGCTTCAATTGCCTTCAATTGTCACCGTATACCAAGTTACTCTTTTGCTTGAGATAATTATACTTGTCAGATTCAGCGAAATATTGTCGGTTGTAAAGCACAGCATGGCTATCACTTACAGACATTCTAACAAATGTCTATACACAACATTTCATTCAAAGCAACAAACGAGTCTTAGGATCAGTTCATATTTTATAGAAGTCCCTCGTTGTATTCGTGTGTTAGATTTTGGTTTGCTCCCTGGGATCTTTCAATGAGGAAGATGTTAGACCATTAATTTTTTACTAGATTTTGTCCTTGTTTAAGTAATGATGAAGCTCATTCTTTAGCTAATTTATTCTCTGCTTGGTTCTTCAGCCTCATTCCTGACCAGGCACCTTCCCATGGTTGTTTTACTTTCTCCTCTTCCTGTGGCCAATATTCCAGCCTCTTCACGTCACGAGAACACCTAGCCTTGTGTATCTGGTCTCTAGTCCTACTTATGACCTTAGAACTGAACTTTATGCACTGAACATACCAATCGATGAAAAAAAATTAGATTTTCATGCATTTGATCCCAGAAGTTCGACAATTTGAAATGATTCACAATAAACTGTTTCTGGAGAGTTAAAGCTTTGCTCTGGAGCTCAATAGGCAAAGCTTGTTCTGCAGGTCTAGACTTGAGGCCTCAATTTGCTCCCAGAGAGCTTTGATTAGATAAGACCTACTCTCAATTCTGTTCAAGTCTGAACTTAGCTATCACTCTATGAAAATGGGATCAACTTATTATCTAGACCATAAGTACCGCTGTTGGGCTGGAGGTTTTGATCTGTGAAGGACATCTGTCATATTGGCCTAAATTAACTGTCAGTGCCAACAAAAATATTTTGAATAAAGTCTAGCATAAGTAAATTACCCCAACCCGGCGCGTACATCGGTACATTGTGTGCACCTATACAAAACCCCATTCAACGAGAGAAAAACGGAAAACAAAATGCCGGTCTCGCGACTACCACTGGAACATATACTATGGCGCAGCCAAAACATCCATGGACTGTACCAGCTGGTCAGGGCAGTCCAGTCAACCCAAGACGGTGTGAAGAGAGGCCATGGGTGGCCTATGGCCATCATAGAACGCACCATAGCAAAGATACAGCCCAGGAAAGATTCATGGATATATTTGTGAACAGTACTGGCTTTCTGAAAATGCCACTTTGATCACCAAAGTCAGAGTTTGACAATAACTAAACACTGGAAACTTTGTAAATGTATCTGCAACCTATTTCGTTCACATAATTTACTTGTAAAGATTTGAATCTTCTTGCATAAAAAATCTCGTTACTCTTCCTCTTTCAAAGATAATGCCAACCAGTTTCTTAATAAAATTTCAGAGAATCAAAGCTAAAAAAATTAACGATGTAGCAAATTCTCCAAAATAATAATAAAAAGGCTGAGAATTCATGGTTGAAACAATCTGAACTATCATCTGCGAGGAAGTGCAAGGAACCGGATGTAAAAGAAAACAGCTCATTTCACAGGCTATTTTAGGGAATTTTAGGCTGAGCACTTTAAATCTACAGTCAAACTATGGTTTTAAACAATGGTTGTAGATGCGCAGGTCTGGATCAAATCTAAGATCTTACTGGTTACGGTTGATATAAAAAAATATCAGATTTGCTTGTAATAAACCTTTAGTTAGTGAGTGGAACGAGCATATTTTTGTTTTCGCTAGTTTCAAATCGCAAAAATGGACTACTTTGACATTTGGGATTTAGAATCATACCTAGACCACAATTATCTCTGGGTCCTGCGGTCGCCTTCTCATAATCTTCTACACATGTTAACCTTACATTAGATTGAGTCCGATGGATCTAAGCAGAGCACATCAAATAACGCTGTTAATTACCTTCCAAACGTAGCTGTCACGCAACCGTGCTATTGCAACATCGTTATGTCGCGTGTTTTAAGTAACTCGAGGTAATCAAGTGAGGAATCAAACAAGAGAGTTTAAACTTCCCTAACTTAATACCGATGCTGTGATATAGACATAACTTGTTCGAGTTGATTGGCCTGAATGTCAGTGCATGGAATTCAGGTCGATATCGGATATTGAAACAACTTGAAGCTTGATATCCCCTCACTGAATGAGCGGCACTACCATAGCTGCTTGGCTTGCACCGTGACACAACACAGCACAGTTCTCCTGGAAAATATGGCCTTTCGTTTTCTTTTTATTTCAAAGTTTTTGTGTTAAAATACATATGTGCTTTAAAAACAGCGGAAAAGCATTGTGTGCAGTTATATCTCATTATTTTTCTAACACATTAAATAAGGTTAAAAATAAACACTAACCTTGTTAATTCATCTTGCAACTAGAAATGTCTTTCTAATGCTTCTAATAATTTTACCTTTTAAGATGGGATTGAATTACATTTGGTTTCTCGCTTAACTTTTCTTATCATCCAAAAAGTTGGTAGTTACTTCTTCCTACATAACTATGGAAATGACCATTCAAGCCTCCTATATTCTCCTGTAGCTGATCAGACAGAGTTTTTCAATAGCTTTTATTTCTGTGCTGTACCAAGTCCCTGTATCTGGGCCTGATTGTGAGTGTCACTTCCAATAGCTCCACTTGGAGCTTTCAGCGGGTCTGTAGAACCGGTCGACTGCCATCGCTTTAGGAAACCTGGGAAGACTGAGGAAACTGAAGCTTCTGACATTAAACTTGGAGAAAAATGTGAAAAGCGAGAAAAGATTCCACGGACAGAAGTTTTATAAGGGTTTTTTGGAGAGAGGCAATTATATGAAGGAAGTATCCTCTACCAGATCCAGGTCCGTTATAGCGGGATTGACAACGAGGCTCACGATGAGGATGAATCTGATGTCCTCAGGTCAGCCCGTACATTTCTGGTCTGTCAATGTCAGCTACCCTGCCAGTAAATTCCTCACCAGTGCCGTCAGTAATACGCCAGTGCTGTGTCAACCAAGTGGTAGGCAAGAGCGGTTTGTCGACTCATGAGATAAAAAGAAAGAAGCCTTCAAAGAGAACAAAGACTCGTCTACACTACTGATATCTGCAAATATGGTTATTTCTTTTAACATTTAACTTAGAACAAACCGATCTCTAAACTGAAAATTTTTCAATCCAACACAATGGAAATACATATACAGATAAACAATCTTATCAAAGCTTCACCAATCGTATCATATAATATCGTATGCACAGAATGGTACTCGTTTCCTTGGATACTCTATCTACATTATTAGTAAAACTGGCTGCTCAAAGTTTAAGTAAATACATAACTCACAAGAAACAAGAAACAACATCTCCTCTCAACACACTGTTTATTGTGTTGTTATCGGTCTATGGAGTTAACGTTCTCTGACTTATGTTACCGGCTAATGTATGGATTTATAATTCCCTCACCTATTATCCAGTCTATGTTTTTTGTAGTCTCTGGTCTTTGTTATCAAGCAAGAGATTAAGTATGCTCTGACCTGTTTTCCATCTTCGGATTTAGTCTTCCTCGGTGAATAAATTATATATATATATATATATATATATATATATATATATATGTGTGTGTGTGTGTGTGTGTGTTTGGGATCTAAAAATGTCAGTTGTCTCTGGATTCTGAACCTGTTACTGGTGTCATCGCTTAAAATGCTGCGAATTAGTATCCTCTTGGTACTTGGTACTCTGTAGATATCTCCAATTTGTACCACGTCAAACTCAACAAATGACCAACTCTACAAGTGAGTAATCTATAGATACATTACATTAACAGTTCTGAAGACATCTCTAGTGTCTGATCTTACCACGACCAACTCTACAAGTGAGTAATATATAGATATATTACATTAACAGTTCTGAAGACATCTCCAGTGTCTGATCTTACCACGACCAACTCTACAAGTGAGTAATCTATAGATATATTACATTAACAGTTCTGAAGACATCTCTAGTGTCTGATCTTACCACGACCAACTCTACAAGTGAGTAATCTATAGATATATTACATTAACAGTTCTGAAGACATCTCCAGTGTCTGATCTTACCACGACCAACTCTACAAGTGAGTAATCTATACATATATTACATTAACAGTTCTGAAGACATCTCTAGTGTCTGATCTTACCACGACCAACTCTGCAAGTGAGTAATATATAGATATATTACATTAACAGTTCTGAAGACATCTCCAGTGTCTGATCTTACCACGACCAACTCTGCAAGTGAGTAATATATAGATATATTACATTAACAGTTCTGAAGACATCTCCAGTGTCTGATCTTACCACGACCAACTCTGCAAGTGAGTAATCTATAGATATATTACATTAACAGTTCTGAAGACATCTCTAGGTCGTCTGATCTATCAATGACCAACTCTACAAGTGAGTAATCTATATGCTGCCTTAAAAAAGAATAGTAAGAATGCCAAATGATGTTGCTCTTAAAAAAAAGAACTATACTTTCGCGACCTCGTGAGGAGAAATAGTGGGAGTATTACCACAGCTTGAAGACCTGACCACACTATAGACTATAGATAAGGGACAGTGTTCAGAATCCTGCAAACTTGTCTAATATTAATATATGCCCACTTTCCCCACCAATAAAGTTTGTCTCTAAACTCTACAGGTTCAAAAAATGATAAATTGTGAAATGTTTTGTGTATGTATGAAAGTATAAGTTGTCCGACAATTCCAGGAATTCATTTTTATTTTAATATAAAACTTAGCGAATTCCAACTAAGCAAAACTAGGTATGACAAAACTAAATTGAGTACGGTGGCTAGTGGCAAGGCACGACAGGGTAAAGTGTGCATAGGAAATAAAATCCGTACTGATGTAAGTTTTTATCGTTTCTTTTATTGCAGTCGACAAAACAAACTTAAGATACAAAAATAACTTGGTCCAGTGAAGAGCTTGAACCCAATTAAAACCAAACTAAAAATAAGAACTGAAATCCAACTTTGCAAAAAAAACCGAAAACAAA